>VZTF01007688.1:1620381-1808275 GCA_013397755.1 Cnemophilus loriae | reverse complement strand
GAAGGGGGAGGGGGAAGGGGGAAGGGAAAGAGAGGAACAGGAAGAGGAAGAAAGAGAGAAAGAGAGAAAGAAAGAGAGAACGAGAGAAAGAGAGAAAGAGAGCTCTTATGCCTTTGTTCATGCTACCTAAATTTAGCCTCCAAGGCCCCTTTTGTAGCAGAACAGCCCCAGATCATTCTCATGCTCTTAACAGGATCAGCCCTTTGTTAACCATGATCTGACAAAAAGCTTTGTTTATCCCAGCCACATTCTACTGGATCCAGTCCACATGTGACAGTGCTGGCAAAAAAAAATGTGTCTGTCTCTTGTCAGAATAGCCAATATGTTTTCGTAAACTTCCTAGGGAACAAATTCTGCAATTTATAAGCCAGTTTTACATAGCAAAGATAAATAGTTAACTAAGCTTCAATATGTCTAAACTCAACACTTCAGCCCAGAAAACATTCCCAGAATTGCAAAATTATTTTGACTATTGAATTATCTGGGTCAGACTTACTCAAGCTTTTGAAAATATAAAATTATCCTGAATATTACAAAAGTACAGGCTAGTACAGGTTTCACACTAGACTTCTACTGGTTCATCTTTACAGATGGGCAATGACATAACAGTCTTCCTTTTAAGACACTGAATTGCTTATCCAGTACCCGAAAGAATTCAGATAAGCAAATTTATACCAGATTGACATGTTTATGTTCATATTGGATTTTGCAGCGTGTCTCACGTAAAATTTGGAACAGGTTTGTACTATTTTCTAATTCTTGCAAATGTTTGGAAATAATCTTGAGTTTTTATGGATTAGGTCACTTACTGAAATAAATAAAATGACTAAATATGTGAGAATAATTTGCAATTAAGTTACCATCATACCAATTTTCATTAAATCAATGCATTGGAATGAATAACCACTTAGAGAAGTACAGTAGAGAAAAGGCAAATATACTTCACAACTGTAGGTAATTAAACACATGCTCAACTTTAACCTTCAGTGCATTGATGAAGGACTTTAAAGTTTTGTAGAGGAAAATTTTGGTTTAGCATAGGTGATAAGGGGAAAAAGATACCAATAAATCTGTATCACACAAACCATCACCATAACATGAGGGAAGAGGAGAGAAAAGTTGGAAACCACAGATGTGTCTGTATGTTCTGTCAGAGCAAAGAAAGGGGGTAAAAATACTGTGTTCCATGCAATGAAGAGACGAGTTAGGTAGTTCCTTGTCATCTCTGAAAGCACTAATAATCAGATAGGGACAAAAAGAAAGAAGATGCTACAAGGGCAATTGACGAGTCTTTAGGGGCTGTAAATTAAGGGAACATCTGTGACTTTCTTCTAGGTAATTCTGAGGAAATTATCTGAAGGGATAAAATTGATTTATTTGCCCAATAGGAAATGAGCTAAAACAGAAATAGCAACAGAATTAGTTGGTGGGAACTTTATTGCTTCGCAACAGCGCTGAAGAAGTAATATTCCCTGATTTTGCATACAAAGAAATTGAGATTGACAATATCTACTAATTCAACTTCTAGGACCTTCCCACTGCCCTCCGCAACAGCTGGATTAGTCCTAAATGTCAGAAGTGTCCAGTTCTCAAAATTTGGCCTTAAGGATTAAAATAGCAATTAATTTCTTCATTCACACTGCATGCTAATGAGCAGAACTAAAATTTTCTACCTTTAGAATTATTTAATCATTAGAAGGCTGTCCAATGCTTCTTGTATTTGCTACTGCAACGACAATGCATCTCTTATGTTCTTTCATCAATAATAGGTATATTTCTAAATAGTCTAAAAGGTGGTGACAGAAATTCAGACTTATGAATTCTGTTGAAAATTGTTCAATGACATTGAATTCCTTGCATGTAACAGATCTATTATTTCAGGCTACAGAACTTGATGGAAGTGTGTCTGTTTTTCTGGATATGTGTGTTCAATTCTGCATTTTTGAGGTACCTTTTTTTAATGATCAGGGATATATTTAGGAGTCACCTTCACTTTTCAACACATTTTCTGTTGAACTGAGTCAGAACTTTCATACTCAGTTTTGCTTCTAATGAGTTGACAAAGCTCAGCTATAAATTGCAAGCTGCATTCAAGTTAGCTTTTAAAATATTTTTGGGGGCATGAAATTGGCATTGTTTATGTGCTTCACTTAACATAAATAATGTATCAGTTTATCTTAAACTGAATAATTCAAATCAAATGTTGGTAAACTATGAAAGCCTTTTTATATGGAGATTCAGAAAGAATTATACCTCCTTTGAGACTTACGCTGAATGTGTTCACTGTGGACCTTTTAACATTTTCTAAAAGATCCTTGTTGATATTGTGCATGTCTTTTTCATTCTATTGGGAGAAAAAAATATCTTTTGTTGCTGTATGACAGATGGCAACCACAAAAGAAATCATATTAGATGTGTTTGAAACACATCATATGAATTTAAATTTTGTACACAGATATTTCACAAGAAGCAGTGCTTTGCAGAGAAATGTGGGGAGCAGAGAGAAGAAAATATTGAAGTTAGCACATGAACATGCATACATATATATATTTATATATAAATATGTATGTTATGATGCATTAGATTTTCCACAAGAGTAGCAATAGCAGGTTATAAAACACTGTAGCCGGGAAGCAAAAACTCTTTAGTTCATGTTTTGAAGAGTTTTCTATACACAGAGCAGAGCAAGAGGACAGGAAGAATGCATTTAATAGGAAACACTATTGATTTAGAACTTGAATCTGACTTTGTTTCCATCAGTATGCATGTGAATCACAGCAGTGTGTCTGAAAGTAAAATGAATCTTGAAATACAGCTCATGGAAAGTTTTTCTTCCTTCAGTGGAGACCTTTCTAACGAAAAAGAACAAAAATAAGTATCTAATAAATAGGAAGTACCTCAGACAATTACTCCAAAATTTTAAACTGGGTAATATTACTCCGGAATCAAGATGCCATGATTTAACTTTCTTCACAGTCCAAGCTCTTATAATATAAGATGATCTATTCTTTTGTAATGGACATTCTACAGAGATAATTCAATGGTCAAAATCAGCTGTGGACCAAATTAAGCCACTAAAATCACTGAAACTACTTTTAAAAAAACCCAAACCAAGCAAACCTGACATTTCTTTTTCTCTTTTTTCTCTTTTTCTCTTTTGGTTTACTTTTTTTTGGGTTACTCTTCTTTTTCTCGGGTTACTTTTCTTTTTTTCTTTTGGGTTGCTTTTTACCAGAATCAGTTCCTCTGGTGTTTCCTGAGGTAAGCACCAGCTTTTCAGCACAAACAAAGAAAGCAGCACATGGAAGAGAAGGAGCAACCAGGGACTGGGACAAGATGGGTATCTGCCTTCAGTAGACATGACCATAGCATATTCATGGAGCTAAACTAAAGCAGCTCCAATCTCAAGGTGAATTAGGGGCCTAAACACGAAACAGCAAAGAAATGTGAAGGAACAGAGTGGCAGCATGCAGAAAGCACTGCAACTGTTTCATTTTTCATATTGGACTACAACAGTATTCAAGAATTAGATTTTTTTTTTCTTTAATGTAAAATTTCTAAGGTAGAGGCAGAAAACATGAGTCTTTAGCCAGTAACTGTAGTATAGCTTTTGATGCAGTAAAATATGAAATTATTTAACATGCTAAGAAAACCTACTCTAAATTCTCTCTGGTCCAATAGTTCAGAACAAAACTTTTCACACTCATATGTTTTTCCCCCAAAAGAATGAAAAAGACATGCACAATATCAATTAATTTGGTCTATCTGAAATATTTTGTGATCAATATCAATTTTCCTGGCAAGATCATGGAGCAGGTTCTCCTGGAAACGCTGCTAAAGCACGTGGAAAATAAGGAGGAGATTGGTGACGGTCAGCACGTCTCCACTAAAAGCCAGCTGTACCTCAGAAATTTGGTGGCCTTCTGTGATGTGTTTATAGCTTTGAGGGAAGAGCATCTACCTGGACTTGTGCAGAACACTTGGAAATGCCCCTGGGCAAGGCTGTGAGCCACTAGATCTAGTGGGTGGCATCCCTACACATGGCAAGGGGAGTTGGAAATAGATGATTTTTAAGGTCGTTCCAACCCAAACCATTCTCTGAGTCTATGATGTTTTCATGAAAAAAAGCTTCTTTCAATTTTGCTCTGTTTTATAGGCCTTAAATGTTGTCCACATAACAATTGTATAAATATGATGAGTCTTAAACCACGGAAAACTGATATTGATCACAAAATAGTTCAGACCAAATTAAGAGAAGAAACTCCTTTTTCTCCTAAATTACACCCTTCTGAAAGATAAAAATGAATAATGCTGTCTGCCACAGGCCTAATGATATTCCCAGAATTGCTTCACATATCAACAGATAAAGAAGGACATTTAATTAACAACTGTCCTTTCTCTTTTGAATGAGACCAAAGGCATCCTTACACACTTACGGATGACAGAACCAAATGATCTGTTTAGACTTGTTAGGGTTCATCAAGACATATTTTGAAGCTAAGTTTCTAATTAATGTGAGAGTTGTATATCACACTTGAAGACGCTTTCTCAGTGGGTTTCAGTGCTCCATGTATCATGGGTAAAGAAAAAAAAAGACTGTTATTTCGATGTTGAAAAGTGTTATATATTCTTCCATCACAACTGACTTATATATGCTCACACCTCCTGAGGTTTTAATATAATTTAAAGCAGAGCTCATTAAATTATCAAGGACGTAGACAAGGAAGGTTACATGACCTTATGACATAATTAGATAGAAATATACAGAGATTACTTTTTTAGAAAACAAAGAATATTTGTAAGCTGTCAGACACCTGTCTATACAGAAAGATGGAGATGGTCTCCTGTCCCAAGTAGCAAGTGACATGACAACAGGAAATAGCCTCAAGTTGCACCAAGCAGGGTTTAGGTTGGCTGTTAGGAAATCTTTCATCACTAAAAGTGTTTTCAGGCATTGGCATAGGGTGGCCAGGGAAATATTTGAGTCACCATCCCTAGGAGTATTCAAAAGAAGTGTGGATGTGGCACATGCAGACATGGTTTAGTCATGAACATTGCAGTGCTGGGTTAATGGCTGGACTTGATGATCTCAAAGGTCTTTCTAAATTTTAGTTATTCTATGATTCTAAATGATTGTTTAGGAGAGAGTGTGTTCGTGATGGGCCATATATGCAAGAACTTTAATTTGCAAAGCAAAGTAGAATTGAATGCTAAACATTACCTAAGATAATAATGCACTGGCATAGATCTCGAACATCCACACTTGTAGAGCAATCTCTACACACGAAGCAGAAAGACCTGTTCTCTTTGAAAGCTGTCAAACAATAACTCTGCTCCCAAGCTTCCTTTCCCTATGAACATCTTAGCTAATTCATTGCTTTTTACAATTAGTTCTTCTTGAGGGAGAACAACCAGAAGCATAGAATTTGCAAAAATTCACCACACTGTCTGGCAAATAAAACCAGTAAACCCGGCAATAATAAACTAGAAGAGTTTAATAATATTAAATAATACTCACTTCCTATAGACCACCATTTAGCAGCATTCTTAGATCTCAAAATAGCTGAAAACAGAGACAAATATTATTATAACTATTATAAAACTGGAGAAAAGAGATGTGGTATATTAGAAGCTACCCCACAACTCAGAAATACAGCTGTAATCATCTGAATTCTATATGCAAAAACCCACTATGAGGTAAAACCTAACCAACCAACAAAAACAAACCTGTGATAGGCTTCTTTGAGGTGCTAAAGAAATTTTGTGCACTAGACTTTAACTCATTTGACTTAAAAATCTCTTGTTTCATGAAACCTCCAAAAGCTCATTAATACGTGAGATCATTAACTCAAAATAGTGATAAAAAATAACATCACAGTTTTAATAACACAACTGATTGATAAATCAGTAAGACTTTTTTCTGCCAGATAAAGAAAATGGGTGCTATTTTTAAAATAACTGCAGGAGAATGTTACCTGTCATATCAGGATTTAGCTATCTGATTTGGAAAAAATCTTTTGTTCAATAAATTAGTTCAGAGTTCCTACCTCCTACTTCTCAGAGAAAGTTCCTTTACAACAAGCCTGCTCCATTGTATTGCCACCTACATAAAATGTATTTAGAGATTTTAATACACCTTTAGGATGGCAGCACTAGATGGCAGCTTTAACAGGCTGCCCAGAGAATCACCATCCCTGGAAGTGTTCAAAAAACGTACAGATGTGGTGTTTAGGGACATGGTTTAACGGTGGGCCTGGCAGTGCTGGGTTAATGGTTGGACTCAATGATCCTTGAGGTCTTTTCCAATCTTTACAATTCCATGATTCCATAATTTAATGTCTTGGGGTGGTTTTATAAAATATTGTATTCCCCTATCTTCTGCTTTACGCCCAGAAATGGGTCCTGCAGCTTTAAGCTAGGCCTGAGGGAAGGTGGAGGAGCCGGAGGAATTCTTTCGGCGCGGTTTTCACACACTGCTCCGTACTCAGCTCTGCAGCGAGGGAACACATGCTTTGCTTTTAGCTAGCTTCTTTTTGTTAACTGAGGCAAGAAGTTTCCCAGACTGCCGCTGCATTTGTCCTTTGACTTCTGTGGCTTCTTCTGGAACTGTTGAGCTTAGCTCGGGTCCGAAAAACCAGACCATTGCTGGGAGCTCCATGCCACAGCCCCGGCGGGGGAGGCTGCAGGGACGTTGCATCCCGGCTCCAGACCTCGGGAGAAGCCGAGCAGAACTCTAAAATCCACCAGCTTTTAACATTATTCCTTTTTTTTTTGCCCTGTGCCTGCATGCACTCTGCTTGTTAAATAAACAGTCTTTTTCACTTTCCTCCAAGAAATTCCTTCGCATCGGTGGTGGAGGGAGTGCCAAAACCCACCTTCTTCAGAGGACACAATCCTTTCAGGAGCTTTCCTCCTCAACTTTACTCAAACCGAGACATTTTTTGTAGAGGTTTATGTGCAGTCACATTTCTACAGCCAAAACTGAGTTGACTAATGTTAGAAGCTACATACAATCCAATTCTATTCCTTAATTCTCTGGGACTACATGAAATTCACAGATTTGATAAGCACAGCATAAACACCAGTCATAGCACGGCAAAACCCTTGGTGAGCTTAGCAAGTAAACTAAAAAACTTTATTAATTCCTGGTTTGTCTGCTAAACTGATTGGTTAGAAATAAAGCATGGCTTTATGCTTAAATACATAAAGAGCATGAATTTTTACCTTAAAACCAGCTAAATATGTAATAAGAACTGTATGTTAATCTGTAAACTATCAAATATAAGTCAAGAAGGTGAGTTCTATCAGGAGAAGGGAAAGGTGTCTGCTGGATTTTGTTTAATTTAATAGTGATACTCTTTTCAGAAATCATGGCATCAAGGAAACCAGAAGTTAGAAAAATCTGTATCTTTTTCTAAACTACATGGCAAAAATTGTCAAAAAATCTCTTATGATATTACCATGGAAAGTCGTGGACCAAGTGGTTGTGATCTTACAAACTCAGATCTGCTTGTTGTTAGTGTTTTTCAAAATATGAGGTCCTATTACTTTTCATTAATCACAAAGAAATAACACATAATGACACATATACTCCTCAATAATGGGTTGTGTGTTAAAACATTGGTTTATCAAATGTGGAGTTTAAAGACACTGAAACATAGTTCTAACACAAAGTTATTGCTGAGCTCTTGCATATGTTATTTTACAACTTCTTAATCTTGGGAAATTGTATAGTGACCTAAACGAACAGCCATGTATAAAAGTCCTTGTAAAGTATGCTATTCATCCATAAATGGATCTCTGTGAAATAATACTATCATCTTTTTACTTTACTGTATTTTCCTTTAATCTTGAAGAATGAGTGGAGTCACTGGTTGGGTTCATCTGCCTAACAGAACAAATGGGAAGTGGTCCTTGTTTAATGTCTCTTTTGATACTGAGTGCTGTTCTTACTGCTGAGAAAAGAAATCTTTGATATGCCATCCACACTTCAGAAGCCTGCTGCCTGTTCATGCATCACTGCTAGGAACACTATCAAGCCCTCCAGGCAGGATTGTTCATTCTCCTTGCTGTTTTCACTCTCTAGATTATTTGCAATGTAAATAAACCAGTACAGATTAATAGATTGTGAGGGACAGAGAGGAGTAAGAGAAAAAAAGAGAGATATTCAGACTTAGGATGTGATTTTGCCTTTGCAGAGAAGATTTTGCAGTCTAGATTGCAGAATAACTGCAAAGAAATCCAGAAAACAAAGACAGGACTCCCTACCTGTATTCGCAAATTCGTGAAGTACTTCCTTCACAAACCAGAATTGTGCAGCATATGATGATTTGCATTGGTTACTTCTTTTAGTCATCATTTAAATGCATAATATTTAATAAAGAGGTGTGTAATGGCCAAGGGAATATATATTAGAAGGGGTTGTTTTGTACTTCTGGGCACTCTTCTGCTCTGTAGATAGCTCCAAAATAGGCAATTGTCAAATTTTGGAGAAAATGTTATGAACATTTCATGTTCATGACATCACAAATAGTGGTACTTCACATAAAATGAAATGGAAACACTCAAAAATGTTTCAGAAATGATGGTTTGGGGGTTCAGTTCTCTCTTCTCTTCAGCCAGGACAGAGTTTTGCCTCAACCATGAGGGAGTGGAGTTTAGGGTCATGAGGGCGCGTCTAGGTTGTTATTCTACACCACCTTACCTCATGGCCAGGGTTAGAATTAAGGGATTCTCACTTCCAAAAAGGAGTGGAGGCATGGCTTATGGTCGGGAAGGTGAAGGTGCTGAAGAAGAGTGGCTCGTGGTTTTCATTTTAGTGGGAGCATTAAATTAGGGAATACTATTCCTAAACCACAACAAGTTCTCATTAAGCTCTTCTAAAACAAAATTCACTCTTGAGTAAGGTCTGATTCTAGAGGACTTTGCTATTTAGGTGTCGGTCTCCTCAACCTCCCTAATTTCTCTTGAATTCCTGTACATATTGGGTTTTTTCCCTTGAGTTTTCCTGTTTTTAGTATGGAACAGATGTGGTATCTAAAGAGTATGAGATTATAGGTAGGGGCACGTGAGTAAAAGATATGTTAAGTTAAAACTGAGTGATGATTTCTATGTAGCTACTGAAGAGAAATCTTAACATTTTTCCATGAGAATGGTGTAGGATCATAGTATCACTCTGATACTGAACGCATCTTAGGAGGTCGGTAGTCAAGTCCTCTGCTCAAAGAAGGGTCAATCAGACTAAGATGGTCAAAGCTTTTTCTGACAGGGACTTGAAAATATCCAAGGGTGGAGATCACACAACTTCTCTAGGCAACTGTTCCAGCGATTAACTATCCTTGTGGTAAAAATTCCTTTCTTTATACCACACTAGAACATCCCCATTTTAATTTAGGATTATTTTTCCTCTTCTCCTGGAACTTAGCTCAGAGGCTGACCTTGCCTTTTCTGTAACCTTCTCTTCAGTACTGGAGGATTGGTGTTAGGTTCCCTTTAACCCTGTCTTCTCCTGAAAATTCTGGCAAAGGTTTTTCTTCCCACTATGAATTCCGGATAGTTTCAGAAAATTTGTCGTTTGAAGATTTCCATCACTCGGAAGAAGCAGTAAGGAAGTAGTCATGGTGAATACAGAGGTAAATAATTCATCACCCAGTCTATATCTACAAATGAGTACTAATAGCCCTTGCTGGCCGTAACCAGATCCATTGCCAAATGCTCCCATAAGCTCCATATCATCTCTGCCAGTACCTGCCAGAATTGTGTTGTAGGTATGCCCATGCCTGGCCACAGACTCAGTTGATCTGGACTCCAACCGTGGACCAACATCACGGACTAACTTTGGATCTGCCTCTTTAGCATGAACCTTTAGCCTGGATGTTTGTTTGGACCTGGTAGTACCTCATCTGCCCTAGTCACTTGCTAGGGGATGGGATGAATCCTGGCTGGTGTGATCCATGCCCTGTTAGCCCTTGGTGCACCTTGATATGGACAAATGATCTTATCTTGCATGCCTTATCATGACATCTTTCATCTAGATGGAAGTAAGATCTAATGCAAGAGGAAGCACAAGTGAAAGCAGAATTGGAGAAATAATTACAATTTAGTAAAGCTGAATCTCTTGTTTGATCCATTAGTAAAAAGGGACTTCCTTTTTCTTGGAGGTCAGCAGAAATCTACCCTTTTTATCTGATCAAATAACTTCTGGTAGAGGAAGCTGTGGCAGGGCGCATCCATGCTTTAGGGTGTTCCATGGGACAAGTCTTACAGTGACCCAGCACGTGTGGGAATCAAACAGGTGACAATACAAAATTCATGATCAGTCTTCCATGTAACAGTTGAAAGCTGCAATAATGAGATGTTAGGAATGTGACACTTGGCAGGATGTTGCCTATAGAAACTGGCCTGGACTAAGAATGTGAGATTTATGGCCAATGAAATTTGTGGAGGCTCTTTATTTTAACCATGAAGCTTTAATAAAATTAATCAAAGCTTTTTGGGGGACTGTCTCAACAGCACAAAGCATGAGGAAATTTTGTATATCAGGGACACTGACCAGACAGCAAACAGAATTCCTGTTTTCCTGGCATTAATGAGACACCACATTAATCATGTTACGATTCTTATAAAGATTAGGAAATAGAACTAAATTGTGGGAAGAAACCCACAAGCAAGAAGTCACACATGAGGGAGACACCTGAGTAGAAAAAATATGGGGAATCCAGCACTTAAATTATGTGCTGTTTTGGTGTAAACACTTGTGGCTATTTTGTGGGAAAGGAATGCATTAGTCATATTTTTTCAAGGAGTTCAACTTTCTACTACTTCAGGAGCATTAACAATATATTTGGAGAGTAGTAAAAACCTCACCCAATTTCTTTAAATTGGGTCTTATTATTTATACATACAGCAAGCAAGCATAAGTGGCTTTTGAGGCTTTGGTCTGGTAGAAAAAGCAGCTATTGCCCATTATTCTGACTGGAAACACGAACAGAAGTAGTTTCTAGAACAGCTACCTTTTACTTTCAAATGCAACCAGCAGGAATAAAATCAACTTGCTTTAAAGAACATGGAGACTGCTGATTTTAAGCAGCAGAGGAAATTGTCAAAGCAGCTTAAATCAGGTAAGCAGCCTTCTTTATTGCCAATGGTTTCAGTACACTGAGAATAGTAGGGGAGGACAGACGTTTTAAGAAAAAGCCACCTTCTATAGTTTTGTTGATAAGGACAAAATGTTAACCTCTATTAAAGGGGAAATTCAACAGCCAAGAATGAAAGTGGAAAAACCCCAACTTCATTTAACTATTTTATTTTAAAAATATATAATCCTCAGAGATCTTGTTTATGATTCTTTGCTCCACAAGGTAGTCTAAAGCATTCAAGGACAAAATTGTCTGACACAGTAAAATCTCTCTTTAAAGACCTGGTTACCTGGTTAAAAATAATTCCAGTTTTCAAGCTAATTAAGATTTGTGGGTTTAAATTCTCAGAAGATCCATCCAGTGTTCAAAGAACACATATTGTGATTTTAGTGTGAATAGTCTTTATATTTGTGCATAGTGAAGGAGGTGAAGCTTTGTGTGAAGAAGCAAATTCATGTACGTTACCATGATCACAATCTAGATTATGTTCTGCCAGATCATCTACAGGAGCACATCTAATTCATTGTCCTTCTTGTTAACCACTAATGGCCTTTTAAGTAGACTTTTATCTCTTTTTGTCTGTTTAATGTCATTGTGATCATTGTGATCATACAAAAAGATATGTTACTTAAATCCATCAGAGAAATCTAAATATATTTTATTATTGAAATGTCCTTTATCAGTTAATTTTGAAAAGCCCTGTGAAGTTTGCTAGGTGACTTACTTCTAGCATATTATGCAGACTGACATTTCCTAGACAAGATTTCTGTTCCAGTGACTTTTTTTAGAAAACATTTTAGGTTAGTCAGCCTCTAATTGCTCTTATCATCCCACCTGATCTTTTAAAAGTAGAGAGAAAATTATTTTTCTTTCAACTCATCTCAAAAAATTATCATTACAGTTCCAAATTGTTTTTAAAAATTATTGTGTTTTAGTTATCTGTAAAGCCAGTTTTACAGTGTATAACATGAATCTTTATCATTTAGCATTTTCTTTAGCTAACACTGGAGGATTTTTAGATTATTTAACTTGCATGAAATCCTTATTCACCCTCCTGCCAAATACATTAAGCGTCAATCACACAATGAGAAGAATGTCTCTGCCTTCTCATTCTCTTATCCTTCTCAGCTAGCAATGAATGTAATCCATTGCTAGAAAACATTTTGCGTCTGTTGTGGTTAAAAGATGGACATTTTATTCTTAACCACAGGATTCATCAAGGTCTTTTTCAGAGATATGATTCGTATTCTGCATAACTCTTTGGCATTGCTTAAACTTTCCTCTACAATAGTTTTGATCAACTTGTACCTTTTACCCCTGATTCAATGTGATTTCAGTAATTGTCTCTGAAGGGTAGGTAATACTTCACAGCATAATGTTTTCTGCAACTGTTTCATTAAAGCATATATTAAAGAATTTTTAATACCTACATTGATATAAATCAGTCTATTAAAAGAAAGTAGGATCCTCTTAGAATGGGACAGTCCAACAAAAATATATCTTTATTTCAATTCTGACGAAGAGATTGTGTAACAAGGGCATATTACATTTGTTTTAATGTGCTTCTTGGGTGGAATTTGCATTTAAATCAAGCAGAAAATTAACATTTCCACTTCTGTTTACTTAAATTCAAAAGTTTATGAATGGCACTCATTTTACCAAACACAGACATAAGCAGCAGATCTAGAGATACCAGGCAGCTGTTTCCACTAGGTCGTGATTCATAGAATAAAATCAGAATTGTTTAAGTTGGAAAAGGCATTTGAGATCATGAAGTCCAACCATTAACCCAGCACTTACAAGTCCACTATTAAACCATGTCCCCAAGTGCCACATCTACATGTCTTTTAAATATCTCCAGGAATGGTGACACAACCACTTCCCCAGGCAGCCTGTTCCAGCACTGATCTCATCCTGGTGTTTGCATCTAAATTAGGCCAGTCTTAATCTGTTTAATTTATTCTGTATTTATTGTTAAGGAAGACCAAGGTAGCTGAAAACATGGTATTTCATGTGAATTTTGTCCTTTTTGTGTTTGCATCTAGTGCAAGCAAACAGAGTAAGAAAAATAACCCATTTTAAAATCTAAATATTTAGTGTAGATACTGTAATCTATAAGATGCTATGACTGATCATGGTAAGGTCACTTTAAACATAAATAGAATGAGTATGCATATACATAATTACTTTCATTGTACTCTTCAAAGCCATTATTTTAAAAAAAGTATTGATAGGCTGATTGTGCAAAGTTGATGATACCAAAGAAAAATAATTACTTATTTATGCTGAGAGGAGCGAATTTACTGCCAGTGCAAGTAAGCAGAGCTTTATTTGAATCAGTGAACAGGATTGTTCTAAAAAAGAAAACCTCTAGAAAGCTCTAATAATTTTTGTCCTGTAGTTCTCAGGGATGGATTAAGCTATAAATTCAATTTAATTTTAATTGCTTTAAGTCTCTAAGGAACCACTATATAACAAATGGAGTCTCAGAGGTGAAAGTACTGAATTGGTCCTAGTATTATGTTTAAATGAAACACACAAAAAACTTGCTAATTAGCAATGACAGAAACTGAAATTATTTAGGATTTTATTTAAACTGAGGCAAATAGCTTTAAATGTAACAATTATCTAATTATACTGTTTTAATGCTGTTGAGATTTTTACACTTATATATGAAGAGAAGCTGAATGCTGCAAATAAGGAGTAAATTCTTTATTTCCACTAGAGCGAATATGTTATCATCTGCTTGACCTATGGCACAGCAATTAAGGATGCAGAGCTCAATCGCCTAGAGAGATTATACAGAATTCATTCATTGAGCTGGAAATGTTTAATTAAGACATGAATCATAATAAGTACATACATTGTTATGGTTCTGTGGAGTCCTATAGAACCTTAAGAGAATATAACAATTCAAACCAACAAAATAACAACCCACACTTGGAGCGGTTGCCTTGGGAAATCCATCTGCTGTCTGGGCAACTCACAAAGCTCTCCTGTATATGGGGTTGGGTGACATTTGACAGTGAGCAGAAAGTTAGGAATTTTCCGTGGAGATCCAGATTTTAACGGCTGTTAAAAGCATCTGATCCCACAATTAGTACCATGATATGAGGAAGTGAAGAGACTGAAGAATGTAGAAGGAAGTGGAATTATATTTAGTCAATTAATGGAGCACTTTAAGTATTGCCTGCTAAGAAGTGATTTGATGGTTAATTATCAATACTCATGCTATATGGAGCTACTTTTCCTTCCCATCATTTGGTTCTTCACACTGACTCCACATCTACAGGTAGAGGATTGTTACACATTTTTAGTGCACTTGACAAACAATTACAAGCCAGAGTATTTTTAGTAGTAAACACTGAAAATGGACATGGCCAATGATAGAGGAATTTCAGGCTGAAAGACAGACATATTGAATCAGATCAAGTTTTTGTCACAAATTTATAGGAACATGATATTGTCAAATCTCACACTTCTATCACAGATTTCATGGCTGAAAATGCTAAGGAATTTACAGCTGGAATATATGCATTTTGGAGGAGATATAAAAGTGGAGGAGGGGAAGAGAAACAAAAAGAAAGTAATGACAGCATCAGTAAGGAGGACAGAGGTGTATTTCAAATGACATCAGAACTGTATGCTTATTGAAAGGTTTGTGAAATTAGTTGAAATGGGGGGAAAAAAAGGTACTCAAGGAACTCATTTTGAAAGACCGTCAAGAAAAGAAGAAGCAGAAGTGAAAGAGGTTTAGCCAAAATACTACTCGAAACTGTGTTACCAGAAGAGAGTGATGGTGCACTGGTACAGTGTATTTCAGAAATCAAGGTCTTTGAACAAGGGAGAGTCCTGAGAATGACTGATAAAAATAAAGGTGATTGAGGCAGAAGGAGGAGCTAATGAACCTGGCATGCAAGTGAAGAAACAGTTTTAAGTTAATCTGGCCTGTAGATGAGGAACATCTAAATTCACTGAATTGCTTTCCCTCAACTAGGATTATTTATGCTCCTAAGAAAGTATGTAGACATGTAAAGTTATTTTCACAGTGTGCTGGGTTTTGCGGGGATAGAGTTAGTTTACTTCATAGTAGCTGGTACGGGGCTGTATTTTGGATTTGTGCTGGAAACAGTGCTGATAACACAGGCATGGGTTTGATATTGCCGAATAGTGCTCACACAGAGCCAAGCCCTTTTCTGCTCACCCCATTCCACCAGAGATGGGGCTGGGGGTGCACAAGGAGTTGGGTGGGGACACAGCCACAACAAATGACCCCAACTGACCCAAGGGATACATCAGACCATATGGTGTCATGCTCAGCATATGGAACTGGGGAAAGAAAAAGGAAGTGAGGGACATTTTTAGTGGTATTTGTCTTCTCAAGGCACATTTGCATGTGATGTAGCCCTTCTTTCCTGGGGGTGGCTGAACACCTGCCTGCTCATGGGAAGTGGTGAACTAATTCTTTGTTTATCTTTGCTTGCATGCACAGCTTTTGCTTTCCCTATTAAACTGTCTTTACCTCAATCCATGAATTTTCTCACTTTTAATCTTCTGATTCTCTCTCCTATCCCACAGGAGTGGGAGGAGCAAGGGGCTGTGAGGAGCAAGGGGCTGTGAGGGGAGGAGTTGCCAGGTGGAGGTTAAACGAAGATGCAAAAGCTTATAGACCATCATTTTTTTTGACTGACTATCTTATTTCCACAATCATAAACAACATAAAAGTAATAGTAGAGTCACAAAGAAGTATGTTCTGTAAGGAGGTCACCCAGAGAAACCATAGAAGATCCCATCAGTTCTAATTAGAAGAAAATCTGATCCAGAATATTAAAGGCTTTAAAGCAACTGTGATAAGGCAGAAAAAGTCAAGTATGTGTTTTGATCCTGATGTTTGCAATGTAACAGAACCACAGGTGTTAAAGGCCATCAATTTCTTGACCCATTTTTACTTCAGTAGTCACTAAGCTTTGAACAATCGAAGAAAATACTATTAAATATATTGTAATGAATGTGAATTTATTGATTAGGTATCTCAAGGGGGTGAAAAAGCATAGAAATTTAAAGAGATTGCCAATAGAAGACAGGATGTTAGATAACAAGGATGGAGTATAAAGCAGACTCCAGAAAAAAGGACCCACTTTCATTTAGAAGACAGAAATGTTTTCGGAAAAGTTACCATGACTAAGCAGTACTGCAGTCTGAGACAGGAGGTACAGGTTGGAGGCATTAAAAATTTACTGTTGGCTACCCTCTAGAGGAGTTTAATGACTGTCACTAAGGGTGGAATTGGCTTACTGTCTGTACAATGTGAACTTTTCCTAATTACACTACATATGCTGTTTGTTGCATTTTCTTTTATCTTTTCTGTGCTTCATAGTTAATTTGTCACTGTGTAAAGGACTTTTTTTTCCCTTCCTGTTAAACAACAGAAGCAAAAAGGGCATGTCTGCTACACCTACTTAGTCTCACGAGTGACTGACTTGCTTCAGTAACATGAATTTGTTTTCATCTTAAGTAATTACTTGACAGTAAAGCTCTTCCTTCATTACTTTAGAAACCTTTCTGGTGTCTTCTGAGCATTGCCTGCATCTCAGGCATATGGCCTTTTCTCTGTAAATGCCCCCAGCTTCATCCATTATTGTTACTTTAGGAGACATGCGTTCTTAATCAAGAGAATGCTGTGCTAGGCCGTGTAGGTTTGTGCTTTTTCAGTCAATCCCAGCAGCTCCGTGCACAAACATAAATTAAACTACTAAGAATCTAAGGAGATTATAATGACTGCAATTAGCTTCCAATTTGTTTAATAAAATGGATGGTTCCAAAGAAAGGTCGTATAAAAGGAACAGATTGCATGCAGTTAAACAAACAAACAAACAAAAACAATTAAAAAAAAAATAAAAGAAAGAAAGAAAAGTACTTTGGTGCTCACATCCAAAGGGTGGCAAAAGAAAAGCTTGCTTTGATGTGATTCCAAGGAGATGTCCGGACAAATAGAGAGCAATTTGGTTTCATCTTCTCCTGAGTTTCCACTTTGTATGGAAACTGTTAAAATATCTGGTGGAATTAATGCATAACCATCCTTAGAGGTCTGTTTACTACATGGAAGCAACCTTAACCAGGTGATATTATGGACATATTCTAGGTTATTTTAAAGCTTTTTGAAATCCATAATCTCATCACTTTTCTTTCTCTTTTTTTTTATCACAAAGACCTCCATTCTTAAACTTATGAAGAAAGTATTTTACATTTTTCTAACTTTTTCAGTCATCTATTATGCATAGAGGTGATTCTGCATTTATAGACCACCTTTCAGCATGAATGTAAATCCACACCTTTTTTGGGCAATTGACTAGCAGAATGTGTTTAAACACCGAATTATTTGATCTTACACAATTTAGTTCATAACATTAGTAGAGATGCTAAGCATAAAATACTGTACTTATCACAGTCCAGAAGTCAGATAATTAAAGCTTTGAGCAATCAGAAGTTTCAAGAGGGCAAGGGGTAAATGCTTAACTCTGGCAATGCCAAAACCGTGCGTAAAATGGCCTGGAGTCAATGGAAGCCAGACTGAGTAGCCAAATGAACTAAGGCCAAATGTATTCTCTGGTGACAGGATTTGATGGAATTCCAATAAACACAGTTAAACTCATGTGTAGGAGAAGGCTACCTGACACACACTAGCGAAGTCTGTAAGGAAAGGAAATTCAAGAGTATTTTATAAATGACATTGTAACAGAAAAAAAACTAATGCTATTTGTGGCTACAGATTCCTGCAATTAATTAGAAGGATTACAGACATTATTAATGCTCAACACTAAAATGGTGTTTGGACAGTGCCAGTTCAGTACAGATGTTCTTTAGCTAGTGGGAATAGCATCAAACAGAGCAGTAGAGATTATCCATTGCAAAGATACTAAGATGTAATTGTTCTCATCTTATTAGTGGGTTGGAAAATACAGACATATGAAAAAAAAATCATAACTGTATAAAAGAATTTACAACACACATTTTCAATGTTCAGCCAAGCTGTCTCGTGAATGAAATCTCAGAGAAGCTGAATGTCAGGACTTCTGTGTACTGCTTTTTGTGTTCAGCTTGAATTGCTCCACGCCTCTCTGCAGCCTTGAGGATAAACAGGGAAATGCCCACTGAGAAGTAGTTTGCAAATGAAGCATAAGTTCTGCTCCAGTGTATTCTTCCTGCACAGGTACATTGTGGTACTGGGATCAGTAGCAGTAGTTGGGCTGCTTCTGCTTAAGGGTAGGAGGGAAATAAGATTGCTAAGGATTTTGCTGAAGGCTGTAAAGCTCTGGTGGGAATGAACAGGACACCAGGAAGTTAAAGCCAAAAATTTCAATGGTATTTGCTAAACTTTGATGTCTGATTTTTCTTAAGCTCAATATCTTGTAAATCAGTTTTCAAACTTAGACCCCAGCTCATCAGAAAATAATTAACTTCCGACAACAAGCATAAAATCCAAGCCACAGTTTGCCATATTTTGCTTCCCAGTACCTGAGATGTGATTTAACTCTTTGTTGGCCTTTCCTTTGCTCCAGCTTTTTTTTAATTGGGTAGGTTATAGCGATTCTGGTGTTCTGCATCCTCCCCTTGTAAAACAAAAGGAGTACACATCTTTCTGTGTAGTGAGTCCCATTACTATCCATAAACACATTGTATTTCAATACAATAGCAACTCATATATATTCCCCCACATCATATGTATCATATATTCCAGTTTTTTCATTTAATTTTTCCGGTAACTATGATTTCAACAGAATTCTCCAGGATTAATTCCTTCTCTCCATGATCTCAGTGCAGCACTAAATCTTGCATGTTTTACTGAAAAATCCCTTGCTATTTAGCTGAGTGATATTTCTCATAGAAACCAATGTGTGGAATAACTCTAATTTTGATTACTCACTGTGTAGTTGTGCAAAAGCATGCTTTGACTCCAGTGTGCAAGGAAAACTAAAAGGAATTATTGTATCAAAGTAGTATATTTCTTGTGAAGAGCTTGGTCAGCAAAGTTTCCCTTGGAATTACTGATTCCTACAATAAAATATTTTTGCATCAAATCCTGTTCATATTTCCAATAAATGTATTATTCTGCCAATTGTTATGGCAGTACAGAAGGAAATCATATTATTTTCTTAGATGTCAGCAAAATAAATCCACAGTCATTCACTTCCACAGCACGACTACTTTTTTTTGGCAAAGACAGCTTGTACTTTTACTTCTCAGTGCTAGAAATTTTTTCAGTTCAGATAGATAGATTAAAATGGGGGTAATCGATTTAGCAAATCATCAAAATTCATCCAGATAAGGGCCTGTTTATTTCTGGATTTAATATTTGAAAATTCTAATTGAAATGATGTTCCTAATTATTTTGCAGATCACTGCTAAAATTATTAATCGTTACTCTGAACTTGTTGGCTGTCTCTGCCCTTAAACACAAATTGACTTGTGTATGTGCAATAATGTATCAGTGCTTAGATTTGCCCTGATCTTGTTTAATATACCAGTACAGGTATATTAATATAACAGTACAGCCTGCGAGTGCCCTACCTGAAAAATTTCTCTTTAGCTGTCCATGCTTTAAGCTGTGGTTACCTTGGGTTCCTTGATCTGCTTCTTCCCATTCTGATTTACACGTTTCCTAATCCCTGACAACACTTTATTCTCTGCTGTAGTATCTCAGCCACAAATACTGTCTGCTAGTGTCTGAAAGACTGCCTTTTGTTTTAAACAACTTTTAAACAACTTCTCTTGATCCCTTTTCTCCCCTAATGCATTTTTTTGTATGAACACTCCTGCACTGCTTAAAACTACGCAAGCCATGGGAGAGGCAGTTTTCAGTTCTCTCCCTTGAAAGATACAATCATAGGTTTTGTTCTGATTCTGCTCAATTCCCTCAAAACATTTTCTTCAGCCCCATTCTAATGGCTGCAAGAAGGCTGTGACTAGTTCCAGGCTGCCATTGTACTAACCCATCTGCACACTATCCCACCTTTGATTTCTTTCCTCCTACCTACTGCTATAGTCAAACAGTAATGATAAAAAAGACTAAACCCGATGACATTTGGTTAAAAATTATTTTTTTTCCCTCAGCTTCCAAATCCCCAAGTTATGATAATATCTCCAGGCTACAATTGCAAAACACAATCATCTTTGATGAAAAACTTGGGAGAAGTTCACAAAGCTAATTAACTGTCATGCTAGTTTTCTACAATGATTCATGCTAGTATGACAGTTATCAATCTGAACACTCTCTAAAGAACAAATAGAAACAATAGTTAACTGCTTCTTGACGTTTTTGAGCTTTTAAAGTGAAAATACAATTGAAATATATGTGCTCTTTTTGGCTGTCATTTGAAATACCATACTGCCAGTTATCTCACAGAGGTATAATCCAAACATGCACAGTGCAAAAGCTATAAAGGATTAGAGGATCTTTAGGGTCTCTTCCCACTCTAAATGTTCTATGATTCTATTACTACCTTCTAAAGGGATTTCTAGTGTAAATGGAGGGCAAGGAAAAATTCTGAGATTCGAGGTGTTGGATAGGGCTCTGAATAACATGATCTAGAGAAAGATGTCCCTGTCCATGGCAGGGGGGTTGAAAATACGTGATTTTTAAGGTCCCTTTCAACACAGAACAGTCTATGATTCTATGATTTGTTTCTCCAAAAAAATAAAAGGCTCCATTTTGGAGATCTGGGAATAGGAGTGTCTTCCTCCACATGGGTCATTACTCATATGTAGCTCCGAAGGTCAGACCAAGCAGTTGGACTTCTGGCCATAAAAGAATCATCCTTGGGTCAAATTTCTCTCAGTTGTGACAGAATGATATCTGACTAAAGCCATTCCTTCTTTGAGTTTTTATAAGGGAAAAGAGAGAGAGCATGAAAGAGGAGAGAATTCTTCAAACTGTATCATCAGCAATATTCATCCATCCCATATTTCATTACACATGGTTTTCTAAAGAACTACAAGTGCACACAACTGAATGACCACACATATTTATAGAAGTTGTTAGTGTACTTCTGTAATCTAGGTATTTTTAAATGTCAGCAGTGCAAACATGAGCAAATGTAGAAAAGGAAAAGCATCTGAAAAGGTGTGGGGAACAGTTGCCATGTCATGGAAAAACTTGATAAAATTATTAAAGGTTAAAAATCAGTAAAAATAGAATTATTTAGATCCCTGAACCTGTTCGATCACACTTACAATGCTCTTAAAAATCCTTATTTTATTTAATGACCTGGAAAATAGGTGAAAGAACTCCATCTTTTTCAGCTTCCTGCTCTTCCCTGCAATAGAAGCACTGATACAAATTTTTGGATATTTTTTTTCTAATTAGTGTTTACATCTCTGTCCTTTTCTGGCAAATATGTAACTTGTGTAGAATGCTATTTTCTACAATCTCTATATTGCACCAGCACAACACAGTCTTTTTCTGATCACTGGATTCTGATAGAAGTCTTCCCCCAGCAGAACAGACAGAAATAATGAAACAAAACAATGTGTAAATACAATATACCCAGAATTAATGAAGTCTTTAGTCACAAGGTAAATAATAGAGAAAAAGAAAGAGGGGTAGGCAAGGAGGGGAAAGCATATGGGTTTGGATGAAATTTTAATGAGATGAGGAGAAGTGAAATGAGAAACTGGTCTCTTCTTATTCTGGCACTTGTCTTAGAATAAGGCCTAGGGACCCAACCATGCCTGAAGCTGAACCCTGTTAACGTAAGAGGAAGAAAATAAACAAAGAAGATATCCCAAGATATTCAACTCCTCGAAAGGGAATGTGACTACAGAAGAGAGTTTTGATCCAGGAAGATGCACAAAACTGTTACAACCAGAACATATTTTTCTGTAAGAGTAAAACAAAGTAAATAAACATAGCACCCTTGCTGAAGCAAATTAAATAAATAGTAATTAAACCCCAAAATATGTATTGTTCCACCACAGGCATGGACAGATTAAGGATACTGAAGTTATTTATGATGGTGCTATTTGTTGATAATCGAGAGGAACAGAGACCATATGCTGAACAAAAATGGTGCTACAAATTACAGGGGAAATACAGGGGTAAAGAAACTTGTTAAGGTCGAAACTAAGAAAACATAGTAGGTTTGGTATTTTTATTACAAAGCTGTGGCTATGTCTAAGTTAGTCTCTGCTGTCTGTTCTTGCAGATCTCTACAGTCAGTGAAGGCATTTTTAAATAACTGTTTTAGCAAGATAAGGTTAATTTTATCATGGAATAGCCAATTTTTCTCTCTGGGGACTATAAAGAGGCAATAACTCAGATATTTAAATCTGTACCTGATTAACTAAATCCCGTTAGATATCTTTTGAATTTTGGGTTGACATCATGCCAAATGGAAAAGAACGAAAAATGTTTTAAAAGTGTCTGGAGCCAAATCAAAATCATTCTCACAATAGATTTTTTTTCAAGCCCATGAGGAAGAGTCTTGAACTTAAATACTTTGCAGCCAGCTCAGTGCATGTGTATGTACTTTTCTTTTTGGTAAGATAAGTGTGGAGGATGTTGGATAAGAGGATCCTTGAATTCTAGATGTAAAAGCAATAGCTTGGACACATTTGTTCAGAAAAAAAATTCCCCTGAGCAGGGACATGTGAAACAGATAGAGAGAAAAAAGAAATTATCCATAGTTCTTCAAGCTGCAGTTTCCTCTGGGAAAAGCTACTAAGATATAGTAGAGGCAAGCAGGCAACAGATCACACTGCTGCTCCTAGAACTTCAGAAGTTACCTGTGATACTTCATCAGCGTTGAGAGCTTTGGTTATTCAGTACATGCTTTTAGGGAAGACATGTTCTGTTTACCTGTACCATTTTTTTCAGCTAAGTACAAAAGAAATAAAATACTCAGAAGAACTATATTCATAAACAGAACATGGTTATACTGTTGAATGGACAGCTGGCTGTCAGACCATCTTTGGTTCTTACTGCACAGCAAAAGTATTTCTTTCTCAGCGGGTCCTAAGTATTACGAAAAAACTAATCTTAGCACACTGTAAGATGACCTTAGTGCAACATAGATCTTCAAATCCTTAAGTTCACTTTTAGATGTGTCTGTTTCTAGAGTTGATTTAAGTGAGGGAACAGATTTGTGGAAGAGTGGAATAGCTGAGAGGTAACAATATATTAAAGTTTTGATTGATGTGTGGCAGGATGCCTATTAATTTGCTATGTGTGCACGTTGGCCAAACTCACTACGATTGCTTTGAGATAAATGAACAAATCCTGCCAATGTGTATCAGTACCTATTTGCAATACTTACATCCTTCGCAGAGCGTTCTGCAAGGCTGACAGGCTGAAATTCATTCATAAGTGTCTATATTGACAGGAATAGAACAGGAACATAACACAGACAAAAAATAATACCATCTGTTATATCCATCTTGGGAGGTAACAAACTGAAGAAAAACTGGATGCCTAATGATTCAGTGACAACATAGGTGATAAATATAGAGACTATGGTTGCAGACATCTCCACTTGAGCTAGACCCCTAAGTACCTTTCTTTCTCAGTGGAAAAATATAAATTAGTCATATTCACTGTGCCTTAGATGTCCTCATTATCTAACTGAAGAAAGTAGCAGGCGAGAACCCATAGTTAATGAGATGGGTGTCATCCCTGTATTCATATTCTGTTAGGAGCAAGAGCAAGGTTGCTTTCAAAACTCCTGAGTGGACAAGGACAGAGCAACCAACCAGTTTTACTGGTTTCTAACGTTATTTTCAAAGAACAAAAATATCCTTCCTCTTAAGAAGAAACTTGTCTTAAACTGCCCAACTGTGACTGTAAGCCTAATTATTCCGATTACACAGGCATGGACTGATGCTGCTCCATTTCCTTTAGCACAACTAAATGAAGGGTGCAGATACACAGCTTACAGCAATGCTACGGCTACAGAGCACAACACGCAGCAAGCTGTCAGACTTAGCAAGTTTGGAAATATGGACCCATTTTAGAAACAAAAAATATCATCTCAGGAGTGTGTGAGCACAACCATGCACCGAATGTTCAGTGCACAGCATCTGGTAATTACTTTCCTCCATGTGACTTCTGCCATTTTTGAGAGTGTAGAACAGCCATCAGGTTAGGTCTGTGGAGCTGTGGGTTCATGATCTGAACAGCCAAATTGTGTTAACCACTGCACCCGTCAAAGCAGCCTGGTACACCCCTAATCGATGGAGTCAGTAGCACAGTAACACCCTGCATGTTGTGCTGTTGTTGTGATTGGAGAGAAAATGGCAAGAGACACAGAAAATAAAAATAAACTTACAATTCAGTAAGTATTTTGAATTCACAGATTTAGTGAGAGTTCTCAAACAAAATGAAACTAAACTAAACATGGTAAGTTCAACAATGCAGCAACTGTGATAACAACTACAGTTAGAAACATTTGAAATAACAATTTCTCCTGTTGCATCACAAAAAAAAAAAAAAAAAGGCGCCTGAAAGCTTTGAAGTAGCACCTCCCCACACACTCTTGAGTTTTCCAGAAATAGATTTACGTTGATATATATCTCTTGCTGGTTTTAATCAGACTCTTACAGGTTCTTACATTAGCATTATATGTGTGTAATATTTTCACCATGAAATCGTTTTCCTTGCAGCATGCAGAGGGAGGTTGGCATTATCAGTAGCCCAGGAAAAAAGAAAAACAAAAACAAAACACTTTAAAAAGAAATCACAAATCTCAAGGCCAAGAATCGCTTGTAAAGGTGTCAGTCATTGCAATATTGGATTTTTAACACCAGATGCTACTCTCTAAAGGTATAAATTGCAGTACCACATGACTCAGGTTGTTGTTTCAAAGTAATCAAGATATATTTGTTTTTTATAAAACCCATAATGAAATGATTGTCTAAGGCTCAGTTTCTTTTCTTAGAATAAGAGAGCATTTGGAAGAAAGAAGGCAGACCTAATTTTTTAATGTTTTGACAATTTAAGACTTATTAATGTCTTATTAAGAAACATACTTGACTAAAGGTTTTCAGCATTTGAGCAGTCAGAGGTCATAAAGGCAATTTAGTGTGCGTAATTTTTAACCTCTGTGTTTAGTCACCTATGCTTGACTGTGAACTGTTGGATGTTAGCTTTTGGGTCTTCGGCACTAGTGTGCTTCATCAGAATTTCAGGTGAAGCAAATGAGAATTTAATTCTGAAGGTGTAAGGTCAAAGTTACTCTTGGACTTCCATTATATTTCTCATGTAGTTACTTTACCAAATATGGCTTTGCTGAGTTTATATAATTTGAGATTCAGCACTAAACACTGTGCTTAAATTTTGAAATTCTTCAAACACTAAAGGAAAGCTCAAGTTTCCCAATAGTGATAGCATAATTATAAAAAAATGTTCACATGTAGTAACATTCACAGTTTTATGGGATTGCTACTGCAATTGCAATTGAAGACTGCTCAGGAGTAAATGACTGAAAATTATTAGATGAAACAAGCTAAATTACTCCTTGTGTTGTGTTAGGAAAGGAAAGTCGGTGAAAGTTAAAGTAGGCAAAGTTGAAAGTGTCTGAGAGGGTTTATTAAACAAGGAGATCACTGAAAGAATATTAAGTCCTCAACTGAAACTTTGATAAACTGCACATACAGTTTGCATTTTCTGAATTTAAAATGAAATATGACAGTCATTATGACAAAATAAAACAACAAACAAAAAGTGGAATGGGAATTCAACAAATTAATTGCAAGGTACTTTATAGACCTTTTTCCTTCTGTTCAACTAATTTGCTTCTCATGTAAAACAAAGATTGGAATTGAATAGTTCACCTTTGAAGCCAACATGTAGGGAAAATTTATTATCCCAAATCCACAGCATCAGGCATTCCACAAAACTCTTTTCAATGTCTTAACTGTTTTGTTTCATACCTTTAACCATAATATGTTGCCGAAGAATATACAGCATTTGTCAGCTTTGTTGTTGACAGTTATAGTGCATCCATTAAAGAGTTTGCTCATTTAATACCCCTTCACTCCAAGTCTTCCTTTGCATCATACGATTAAGTTCTACATCTTTATTTTCCCCCAATTGTTCATGTTTTTCCATCTATTTTCATATAACTCTCTATGTATTTTTAGCTTGAAATTTATAAATCTACTTGGAGTATATTTCTGAGATATAAGGGTATTAGAAATTCATCAGCGTCAAGGTACAGGCCAGTGTATCCACTGTTTTTCAAAAAATCCATCACTCTGAACCTCCCAATAGTACAATAATTGCATGATGCTGCTAGAAAAAGGTGGGCTGCATAGAACAGTAAGCATTTTTCAGGTCTTTGGTTGATTAAAGTTGAACTCCTTGGCACGTGTGAAAATCCTGTCATTACCTGTAAAGGGCTCTTTGCTTTGTTTTTAATTAGTAATCATAATATTATGAGCAACAGGTAACATCTGGCTCCCCTAGCTGCATCTGTGTGTTGCCATATCTAGCACTAAAACGTGGAAATGTGGAAATGTAGAAGGAAAGGGACGTGTAGAAGCAATTCCTAAGTGAAACACTGATTTATCCGGAAAAAAATTTCTCATCTGCTCCACAACTGGAGTTCACAGTGTAAAATATCACCCCATCCAAATGCCAGAAAGTGACTGAAAGGAAAGCTTCAAATTTCCTTCTTCTTTTCTCCTGGTAGTACGTGTTAAGCATTTGGTTTATGTTGCTATCAGCTACCTAAAGGAAGCACTTCAGAGCTGTAAGCGCATATGAGCGTGTACATGTTAGTAGTTTAGTAATTAAGCTGGCGTTATAATGCATGTCAACAATCACAGCAGGCTTCAACGAAGAGCCTTATTAGAACAGATATTGAAAGAACACCAGGGTGGTAGTCACAGATTAGCGGTACTGGCATTAGCAAATGGACACTGTGAACTCAGGTAAGAAAACACAATTTATTAGTTAGAATAATGATAATGCTGTTAACTCCCCGTGGTAGCTAATTAGAGGTGCCAGATAATGTTGATTCATTTAAGGATCTGTTGCTGCTTACTATTACAGTTCTAGAATATACAGCTGTACCGTACAAAAATGATTAAATGAGGAAGCAGGTCTTTAAAATAAATCTGTATAATTCCGAAGCAGAATTTAACAAAAATAGTTTAAACAACAGGAAAATATATTAATAAATTAGCATAACTGTTCCCAAGAGAGCTGTGAATCTCTAAAACTCACTCTAACTGGGACAAAAACTAGCTGCAGATCCTTGACATAGAAAAAATAGGCCCATGCATAAATCGTGAAAAGTGGGTTCTTCTCTTCAGGTTTGTTCTCAAACTAACGGCTTTAAGTGGCTCAAGCTCTTTCAGCTGTAGAATGACAGAATGGATAAGGCTGGAAGGGTCTACTGGAGGCCATCTCGTCCAGCTCAAGCAGAGGCCCCAAAAGCACCTTCCTCAGGACTGTGTCCAGATGATTTTTGAGTATCTCCAGAGGAGGAGACTGCACAACCTCTCTGGGTAACCTGTTCAACAAAGTATTAATAATTCCCTCTGCAACTTTAGGTAGAAGATTTTACTTTTCATCCAATCTGAAACTTAGTCCTGTCAGGAACTCCTGATGTCTCTTCATATTATCAACTTATTCTCTACTATATTTATGGAAACTTTACCACCCAGAGAGCCTCCCGAATCTGGGCATCTTCTCTTTTGTGAGGAGAAAGGCTCCTCTCTTTTGTCTTTCTGTCTGGGCCTGAGTGCAGCAGCTGAGAGAGAGGAGAGAGCTCTTTACTGTGCTCTTTGCACACTGATGGTGAACCCCTATTCTTAACCCTATTTTTTATGCTGTTTGCAGCAAGGAACAAATTAACATAAACATTTTAAGATGCCATAAGAAAGAAAAAGAAGTAATTCCACTGACACTTCTGACTTAGCATGCTGAATACTTTGACTGTATACTTGATAATTTGTGATGTTGAACTATTCATCTCATCATCTTTGGGCCTCTTGGAGTACATACTTTAAAAGTTCTTCTTGATTTTGGTGTCAAAATAGAGAATTTTCAGTGTTTCTGAGAGTGGTTTTGTTTAAACGAAGTTGTATCAAGACATTCCTCTGTTGCTAGTTTACAAAACACAGATGAGAGTGGATTGAGTTTTTAGGCTATGGAAAATAGGAACAAATTTCTAAGAAAAGATAACATACGAATTTATGAGCAAACGAAATAGATATCCTATGCATGTATAAGCATCAAGATCCCTTGGCACAAGGCAGCACTATTGTGCTCCAAAGAAGCTCTTACTGTCTGCTTTGAAATCCTGCGCCTGTTGAAGTGTTCCTAGCTGCTCATTGACTTGATAGCTGCTTCAGACCAGTCTATTTGGTCAACAATTCGTGTTCCTGTAGACTTGCATAAGAAACCAGAAAAGCTTCCCAGGAAATACTAGAATCTCTTAGGTCAACCACCATATAATTATGCTACAAGAGATTTATTTCACTTTAATCTTTTCTGAATTCCTTTCTGTAAGTGTGTGGATGGGTTTACTTAGTAATTTATTCTGATTTTTCCTAAACCATTATATGAAAGAAGGGAGGTAAGATGTTAAAGCACCGCAAAACATGGACTTCCTTCCCTTTTCCACGATAACTTAAACTGTATCTTTGTCAGGATATGTGTCGAGCTGAAGATGCAACTTCATACACAAGTCCTGGTTGCATCCCAATACCACTGACATCTCTCCATTAAGAAGATTCAGTCTCTAGTGATCTCAAGTTCACACTGTACTGTTAAAATAATCCAGCTGAAAGTTAGTCATTAGTCATGTATAAAGATATTCGCATTAGATAAGCTGAGAAAGGGAAAATTAGAAATTTGTGAGGCTTGACCAAATACCTAACTCCTGAAATTTTTCCAATTTGAACAAGAATTAAAATGCTATTCAGGCTCTCCAGAGGCTACCAAATCTCTCCTAATGTATCCAATATTTTTTTCCCTCTGAAATTACTGAATAGAGAAGACTCACCTGAAGCATCTTCCACATATGTTGTGCCTGAGAGAGCTGCATTTCGGAAGTGCACAGGAGAATTGGGTAGGAAACAGTTGGGGCTTGGAAGTGCTCCTTGCCAGAAAAATGTAAGTTCTGAGAATGCTAGAAGGACCTTGCAAAAATTATTAAGAAACATACAAATATAACTTATACAAGCAAAAGTCTTGCTAAAGTAGTGAAGTAAGAAATTAGACCAGTTTCAAAACAATATTGTCCTTTGAAAATTATCAGTCAGCTATAGCATCTTCAAAATTTGGACATGCTTATTTGTGAAACTAAGAAGCAAGGCTTTGTTGTAACAGTCACTCAGTTTGTCTTTATTCAGCCACATGATTAACAAGACAAACATGTTTAGATGCATACTATATATGCTTTCTGGTGACATATCTAGTGGTAGGTGTCTGTATGGGAATATATTGTGTTGTTAATGGAGTCAAGGTCAACAAATCTTTCTCACAGAAAGCACAGGCAGTGGTTGTGGAATCAGCTATGATCATCTGTACGAATTAACTAAAAGGTGTTTAAAATCAAGAAAAGGAGTGGTGGGATACCTGGCATGTCTTACAGGACATCTAGGACGTTAAAGTGAGACAGAGTTGTAATAAAGGTTAAGGGATGGAGAAAAGAGGAAACATTGGTGGCGGGGAGACTGGAAAAAAGAAAAATTCACTTTTGTCATTAGTGGTGTGTAATAGGGTGCAAGAAAACACTGTTGAGTTAACTACTTCACACTAGAAAAAGAAGGCCTTGAGATCACAGACTGGACAGAACAATTCAATGTTTTTTGGGGACTACAGTACATGTCCTTTTTTTGAATCTTTTCTTTCATCTCTGTGATCCTAGATCATTCAGAGCTTTGTAACTTAAGCGTTTTTGACAAACTGTTGACTCTACTGGGAATCCAAGGATCATCCAAAACTGCTTTAGGCAATTTCAACCTGAGGTTAAAACAGACAGTTCTGAAACTGTCAGGTGCGGAACAAATAAAACCCCTGTACAGTAAGGGCATTACCCCAGAGACCCAGCCTCTGCACTGCTTGGACTTCTGCTTTTCTGAATGTGTGCACTGGGTTTGGGAATGAGTATTAGATTTAGATGCTAAAAAGATCCCAAATTCACTTCTTAAGAAAAAGATGAAAATACCCCACCTGGGTTGCAAAATGAATGAGGCAGCATTTCTTTGTATTGCTGAGAGAAAAACAGAACCCGGATCAAGTCCAGAGGTAGCAAAGATATCTTGAATTTTATCAAATCACCTAAAGACTGATACCCAATTATTAAGGTAAATGAAACCCTCTTTCCTTTTCCCAGTTGGCAGAATAAGGGAGAGAAGTCACGAAAGAGGAGAGCTACACAGATGGTGAAGGGTCTACAAGGGAAGCCTTGTGCGGAGCAGCTCAGGTTACTTGGTTTGTTCGGCCTGGAGAAGAGGAGGCTGAGGGAAGACCTCATTGTTGTGTACAGCTTCCTCACAAGGGTAGGCAAAAGGGCAGGCACTGATGTCTTCTCTGTGGTGACCAGTGACAGAACCAGAGGGAATGGTCTCATGCTGTGTCAGGGGAGGGTTAGGGTGGATATTAGGAAAAGCTTCTTCACTCGGAGGATAGTAGGGCTCTGGAATAGGCTCCCCAGGGAAGTGGTCACAGCACCAAACCTGTCTGAGTTCAAGAAGCATTCGGGCAATGCTCTCGGTCATGTGCCGTGACCCTTGAGGTGGTCTGTGCAGGGCTAAGAGTTGGACTTGAAGAAGCTTGTGTGTCCCTTCCAACACAGAATATTCTGTTATTCTATGATTCCATGTTTGTTGCACTTTCATATTTCTAGTTTTGCTTCTCTATAAGGCTAACAATAGAAAAACAGCGGGGAATAAAAATATACAGGAGACATGAGATTTGAATAGAAAATACTGCAATGGAAGGAAAGCAGAGCTGACTTTTATTTGATGCAGCTGCTGAGTTATTCAAGGACATGGCCCTCTGGCTGCCTTGTCATCAGACACCTTTGAAAGATCCCCAGTGTGAATGACAGAGTGGGTCAAGAATGACCCAGCTCAATTCCCATTTTATTGTTTTTCATTGTAATCTGATTATCTGGTGCTACCATGTGTCAAAGTGGCATTGTTTGACAACTGCATCAAATTCGCAGGAGCACAGGAGTGTGTTGGAAAAATATGTGCTTCATTCAACCCTTTCAACCTGCCTTAGGCACTGGATGCACTTTTTTTGGTTTCTAATCTCTTTCCTTTACAGTACAAATAGCTAATACCTTGAATAACTCTAATTAAACATCACACTGTGGAAGGTATGACTTGTCAAGTAACAGGCTGACTGGTATAGCCATGCATGGAATCAGGAATACAAGGGGCTATGGTGACTGAAAAACATCTAGCCTTAATTTTTATGTTTAACAGCTTAATTGCCAACGAATGTGGAATCTACTAGAAGAGTAGGAATATAGATTGTTTATTGATTAAAGACAGCTTAAAATCAAGTGATTATGTCCTAGCAAGACCATTCAATTCTGGCCATATTTTTATGACTGCACAATAGTTTATAAAATATCTTTACATATCAGGAGTTCATTTCAGGTTCTTTGTAATTATCAAATCTCTATTTTCCTTCAATGTGGTACAGAAAACTCATGGAACAGAGGGTTTAAGTTAAAGGTGCTATTTTAATAGAACAGTCAGAAGCCGCTGCAGGCACAGGCCCAGAAATCCAATACAGAACATAAATTATTTACCTACAACTGCATAATCAGGGTCATGCTGGAAGAGGCACCCAACAAACAGCAAGGTGCTATGAGAGGTGCTGTCAACATTTCTGTTAATAGACTGACTCTCAATTTTTGTCGCAGCGTGTGTGTTGGCTACTGTGCTGTTGGAGACGATGTCTTTCAGATGAGATGGAAAATTAGCTTCTGACTACATGTGGTCACTAATGATCCCATGCCAGCCTCTGTAAGAGCAGGAGATAACCCAGGTGTCCTTTGGTTCAGATAATTGCATTTTGCTAATCTAAATTTCACCTGTAGTTTTAATTAGATGTGATATTCTTAACTTGCTGCTCTAACCTGCTATGTAGGTTCACTGTTTATGGATAAGGTACTGCCATTTCAGGGAGACACGAGTCTTTATGTTTAGGATAAAAGTTCTTAACAGGAGAACTGTCCCACTGTTGTTGTTATTGTTATTGTTATAAGGACACATTCATTGACATTTTGAAGAATGACATGGGAAGGAGATTGTGCTACCAGTGCAAAATAAAGAGGGGAAAATTCCAGTAAATTATAATTTACTTCTTTTCCAACAAGCTGTTAAAATAAATATATCATGAATTAAAAACACTTGAAAAGAGAATGTGTGCCAGTGAGGAGAAAAGACCTTAACCAGGCTCCTAAGCCTTCAGATTTAATTCTTATATTTCTGACTCGAATCCTGTGAACCCTGGGCAGACAATGTGGTAAGACCATGGGAAAAAAAAAAAGTGAATAAAATAATAAATCAGATATTTGCCTACATTGCAATCACATGAAAAAATCCTAAATCCTTCTTAGTCCACCTCTAAAAGTGACTGGAAAGGCTGACTCATGAAAATTTTATGAAACTGTCATAAGGATGTGGGATTGGTGTAGCAGCATTTGCCTGAAGTTCATGACAAGAGATGAGATCTCTCTCCCACATCCCTGGAAATGTTCCAGGCCAGGCTGGATGTGACTTGGTCTAGTGGAAGGTGTCCCAGCCCACGGCGTGGGGGTTGGAACTAAATGATCCTTAGGGTCCCTTCCAACCCAAAGCATTCTGTGGTTCTGTGATTCTATGATCTGTGCTCCTGTGTGGAGCTTCTTAACTTTCTCTTAAATTGGTGTTTTTAGTTTGGAAAACAAGATAATAAGTCTTCCAGAAAAAACCCCCAAAGCCTGTAAAATACATGAGAGACATGAAGAAATCTAGATGCCAAAGTACTGCCAAGGGAGAACAAAAGACATCAGCAGTAAGTTAGACTGAACTATAGTTTGTAATGTGACAGTTCAGAAAACATGACTGAAAGCTGTGTACACAGAAATGTCGTGTTCTTGATCAGGTTTCTCTTGGCAGTACTTTGCATCTGAAATACTGTGTATAGATTGTTCCTGTCAATAACCAGTGAGGGAATCAAAAAACAACAAAAAACCTCAGTCAAGCTGGCAGCTGTTCATGGAAGGGGCTTGAAAGGATTCATGGTTAAGTGGCTGAAATGACTGAATAATGAAGAGTAATTAGAAGGCTAATTTACGACTAAACATTTAATTTTGATGATGGAGGTCAATGGGAGTTTAATTATTAACTGTGAAGGAAGATTTATCAGTCCTCAGTAGAAAGTTATTTACCATTATTTTTGCCATCATCTTACCAGAAATTATTTTGACATTTACAAATGATACGGAAAAAAAAAACCGTTTCATATGAGGGCTGTAGCTGTAAGAAAAGAGACAAGAACTTTGTTCAAAAGCAAATCTTCCGAAAGGTATTTCCTAAAAAAAAGTGGCGCAAATCCAGGTGGTCAACATGTGGGTAAACTGCAGCAGTCAGGGCCTGTAGAAAGATGTAACTAAGGTGAAACCTCCAGTGACTAGATGATCAAACATGATTGAACTTCCTCCATGATTTTTTTATTTGACTTTATGTGATCAGTATCAAAGTGGATTGTTCCATGAAGACAACACAATATTATGGTCAGCTCTATGTTCTTTAAGGCAGCTGGAATAATTTGAGAATAATCATGACTCTCTTTTATTAGTGTGAATACGTCTCTTTAAGATTTCATAATTGACGGTAATTTCAGCAGTGATCTTTCTTAAAACATTGTAGTGGTTTGAGTTCGCCAATCCAATTTAAGTGCAGTGGGTCGAGCTCTGGCCTAGCCCAGAGCACTCACTGGAATTTTTTACTAATTTTCCTCTGTGAGATAAGTATTAGGAGAAGCAAAGCAGGCTCAAACTTTAAAGAATATAAAGAAAGCTTTATTGACAGAACTAAGAGAAAAAAAAATAAAAATAATCAGATGAAACCTTCAGAACACTTCTCCTTCCCGCTAAACTTCTCTTTCAGATATTTCCCCACTGATAACGTAAAGAGACAAAACCTGGTATTTCTCAGTCAGTTTACCACCTCTAAAATAACTTTTCTTCAGCTCACTTACGGAGAGGAGTCTCTTCTGCCATGCAGATTTCTCCACAAGAAACAGTTCTCTCATGGCTTTAATATCACAGCGAATCAGCCCGTCCAGGGTTAGAATCATCTGACCACTGTGTGAAAGTCCTTCCCACGCCTTGCAGCCTTCCCACATGTGCTTTCACGGGCCATGTCAACTTATGGGGTAGAGTTTTAAGGATAAGCTCTTCTAATATAAAGCAAAATTCTCTTAATCTCTCTGGAGTCATCTTTATCTCTGGGAGCAAAGGTCTTCTTCTTCCTCTGAGGGGCGAAGTTTTCCTTTGTCTCGTCTTCCCTGGGCACTCATCTCGCTATGCTCAAGCTTCTCTTTTAATCACAGCCACCTCAACCTCTGCTTGCTTCAAAACAGTTACCTTTTGCCCATGACCACTGTTAGAATGCTCCAATCCCCCCCACACACGTCACGAGTTACAGGAAACAGTCTGATGGATCAACCAGTATCTCTACCATAGCCTCACAAGAGAATTTCAGCCCCAAAGGCAGGGCAACTCCTCATTCTCCTCCCATCTGGGTTCAGCTCTTCCTTCTTCACTGACCTCGGTGTCTCCATGTAGCTTCCCTCACATGTCTTCACCCCTTTCTCTGACTCGGAGAAGAATCGGTGTCTGAAGGGTTAATCTTCCTTCAGCGCAGGCTCCCTCCTCCCTGTTACCTGCTCAGACGCTGGAAGCAAAAAGCGAAAGTTTCAGGCATCCAAATTCTTTAAATATTGGGTCTCACCGGGGTCATGTCTAAACATGATTGGCCCTGTCATGTCCAAAGGACCTGGCAGGGTAAAATTCACTCCAAAACCTGTCAACCCATGACAAACATTAATTTTGCATTTCTACCAAAAAAAATAAACGAAACAGTTTTGCTTACTTCTATTAGCATAAGGCACATCCTGCCTGAATTTAGATTTTTATGATACAGCCACTCAATTTGAATCAGTAACCTTGGGTGTCTTTATGATTGGTGTAGAGTGGGAAAATACAGAACATGATTCATATGATGAAATGCAATGTGTTTTTTTCTTAAAATGAGAAGAATAAAATGCTAGAGTTTTTAGTCTTCTATACTGATTATTGATTCCCAGTAACCATATCGCATACATGTGAGATGAAGTGAATCCCATCCTTATCAAAACTCCAAAATATTAACTGATATGACTAAGGCCATGGCCTTCACTTCCTTGAAGAAAAGAGAGAAGACTCTAAAGGAATTAGAGTGGGAAAGTTCCTGAGCAGCACTAAATGGACTTGCTTTGGGCATGAATTTGAAGTAGATGACCACTAAGAATTAGGCCACCTCACGTAGTTCTGTGAAATAAATCACACTAACTGTAAGCAAAAGTCCTGAGAACAGACTTAGCTTGGTGATACATCAGTACTTTCATAATTCGTCAAAAAAAAATGCAAAGGACATATTTGAATGTTTGTTTTGTCGTTACTTCCTTTAGTTTTGTCAAAGTAAAACGTGAGATGGACCCTGTTTATCTGTTTTAGACATATGTTGTCTATTTCCTCTGAGAGATAAAATTCAGCCTTGTTTTCATGCAAAATTTCATGTTCTTTTTATTACCTATTGAATTAATTTTCTTGTAAAAAATGCTTAAGATCCTTATTATTCATATATTCCACGCTGAGAACCATTTAGGAGATATTTTTAAACCATGTCCTTGGTTTGATCACAGCTAAGCCTATTATTAAGTTGATTTGTTGACAAAATTAGAAAAAGATAGTTTGTCAGGAGGAGAAAAATAGACTTCAAATTTCACCAAGAGCAAAAGGTATATTTCAAAGAAATAAATCCAAGTTCCTATTTGAAACATTGTTTAACAAGTATGCCATAACAGACCCTGAACCGTCTCTAGTGGTTCGTAGAGTTTGCCTATTTAAATGCACAATAAATCATACATTAATGAAAAGCAGGCATTTAGTACTGGGAGAGAAAGTAAACAAATTAGATGAGTGATTTTCTGTTTTATAATGAAGGGAAATCAGCTGAGCAACATTTTGATGTTCTTAATTTCATCTTCACAATCACTTATTTCACCTTCTCTTTAGCACGTATTTTATCACTTAAATTTGGGTTTACACAATAGAAACTGTCTTTAACCTCTATTAAAGCAGTATATACAGCTTTCAGACAGAGATCAGTACCCCATTACGCTAAGTATTGTCCTAAACAAAAAGACCATCATAATCTCAAAGATTAAAAGCTAGAAAATTTCCTTTCTGATATCCATAAGGATTTTCTGAATGAATTTTTTTTACACGACAAGAGACTACAAGACTATTGCAGACAAAGTAGCTACAGTCTTGTGAGTTTTAAAACGTATATATTTAGCAAATAAACCTCACTTTTGCAGCTGTGGATTATTACTTTCATTATTATGGAGAAAAGTAGGCCTTTCTTTTGGCTAAGCACTTATGCTTATTTTCTTTTTCAAGATGTGTGTAAGATAATGGTATGCTAATCAGGGTAATGATTTCAAAAAGACACTTTAGTAATCCTTTTAATTAAAAAAAAAGTTCATATTAATTGAGATAAGAGGAAGCACGTTATTATTTTTCATTAGAGTTAAAGGCATACTTGCTGCAGTCCCTCCTCTAATTCAAATTATTAAGAAATCTGTGATATAATGAGCCCAGCATCAGAGTTGCGATGATGAATGCTGGTATTATTTTTTTAAAGTAAACCAAACCATTTCCTTTTCAACTGAATGGAATATATCAGTCACAGGAAATGTAAATTTGTCTTGCAGTCTGATTCAAATCAATGATAATATCCAAGAGATAATACAGATCCAAGAATGTTTATCTTGTAGTTCATAGGGGCTTTTGGTTTTTGCTTGAGAAAAAGTAATGATCATTATTAAAACTTTTTTGAAGTCACTCTTTTAAATATATCAGAGACAGAAGTGCTCAAATAACCTTGAAGTCACAAGTGAGTTGATGAAATAAATAGGAATCTTCCCATTAAATTTGATAGTGGTGATCTACATTTCAAGGTGAACAGCTGTTTACTTGTAACCACGGATGACTAAGCCAAAATTTTGGTCTTCTCACATACTCTAAAACCGGAAGCAGGTAGTGTCTCCAGGGCAATATATGTTTACCAGTCTGTCTCCTTGACTATTTAAAAGTCTGTTTTGGGCATGCCCTGTCTAATGTTCACAACAGAGATGTTTGGTTTGTGTTCTCTGGGCATTCATACAGCAGCTGTTTATTCAGCTTTTGTACTTAGAGGATGCAAACCATCTGGCATCATGTTGCAACTTCTAGATTGAACCCTGGTAAACCACAAGCAGAGGCTTTCTCATGTCCACCATCCAGTGACCTAGAAACTGGTAATTCACCTGACATACTGTAAAAACAGCTCTCAGTTCCACCTGAGGTATTTGTGTTTATATCTGCTATCAGCCAGGTAAATGCTTTAATCAATATCCTGATATTTGAATTCTTCATTCCTCCCAAATTAAAACATTGCCTGAGATTGGCAATATATATTCACATCCATGAAGAGAGAAAATGTGGCAGTGTACCTAATTCTATAGCTTTTTAATTAGAGCATATGGGAAAGGAGAGCTAGAGGTCAGTTCAGGTTCAATAAATACTTAATACAACACTAAAAATATCCAGTCGTTTCCCGTTTTTTTGATCTTTCATGGAATACTTACTTCTTCCAAAACAAAACAAAAGAATAGTTAGAAAGTGGCTAGGCCAGGAAGTATTTTAGAATAATTCAGCTAATAGACATATACTAGAAATGCAACCTAGGTGACCTGGCGACTAGCTGGTGGCTACCTTCCTGTCTTCCAGATATGATCCATAAGGAAGGACTGGTTTATGTTCCTATCTCCAAGGGAAACCCGATTCTTGTGAATCCAGAGATGACAGAAAACATAGGAGACATTTTCATGCCCCACTTTGAACTGGTTTTCAGTTGGCTCTTCCTCACTCAAATTGATTCATCCTTATTCAGCTTGCCAGTGGCCTCCAGAAGGCAGAAGACATTAATTGCTGAAGGCTTGGCGTTGCTTTAGTTCTTTGCTGAGTTTGGACATTCATTACACCAGTCAAATTGAAGACACTCCTGCATTCTGCCTTGGAGACCTTAGTCCAATATATAATCATGATAAAGGTGCTCTGTGCACTTCTATGAGCAAAAATTTGTAGAATGAAAGCTTTCTGTAGTTTTGGGAATGGGAACTACAAGACAAGTTGCCAATATTTTAAAATAAATTAGTAATTTTATCTGCATCCAAAAAAATTGGCGTAAACTAAGATATGATGGTCAAAAATCATTCTAAGAATAATTACTGCAGATAGGATGAAATGACAGTGATATCTGTTGTGTTTGGATCTTTTTCTGCATGAAGGGAAATTTTCATGCTATCTCTACATAATTGATGAGACACAAAAATCTCCTTTATGTTCTTGCTTCTGTAAAAGTCTTTTCCTGTTTCCTTCCCATAAAAATCAAATAAATATTACCTAGTGCTTAGAGTTCATATGATTATTGACTCCCTTATAATGCATTTCTCTGAAATTCATTGTATTGAATTTTTATGATGCTGTATAGCTGGTTGTTAAGAAACATGGCAATGAAATTACATGGCTGCAGGAAATGCAGTCCTGTCATTCCAGACTGGTCAACAGACTTCTCTGCCAAGACACTGATTAGCTCTTTTGATATACTTATGCCCTGGGTTTTCTTATTGCAACCAGACCCCTTAAATTTAAACATCACAAAAAGAGTGGCAAAATAAAATGAAATAAAATAAATAATAATAAAAAAAATACAGCAGTGGTGCAGACAGGAAAGAAGCACTGAGGAGAAAGACTTGTAATGAGGGGCATAGTTACATTTTTGGCCACGAGTGACCACCATTAAATCTACACATGGTGGGGACCTGCTGATACTGAGGATTTATAATAATTTAGTTTAATAGCAAAAAAAGAGAACAGTTCTCAATCTACGACAAAAAATGTTAATGTACATGGCATATTGTGAGACCCTTTAAGAGCATCCTCAATAAAAGGATGAAGGATGAAATGAAGGTTTAATCTTCAGTGCTGTGAGTGTTTTGCTTATTTAAGTAAATTCCTATGGATAGAACTATTTATGTGATTGTGTGGGGGGGGAAGAAAAAAGAGGAGTGATTGGGAGCATTAGAGCTTATCTACAGAAGCGAAATGAACTGAGTGGGCTGCTCATGGAGCTTGGCGGGGCTGACCGTAGGACAGCTCTTCCCTGCTGAGTTCCTCTCAGGTTTTTACATTGCTTGCTTTCACTGTAAGAAATGACCAGCACCTGTGGAGATAAACTTTCAGATTCCTAAAGACTCTTCTCTCTGTTTGAATTAATAGTCTTGGTTTATATTTATATTATTCACATTCATATTCATATTCAAATTTGTATTATTTTTTCAGAGTTTTATTAATTAATTCTTCATTCAAAATCCATACCTTTCTTTGCCTTTGACAAAGAGCCATGTGTTTTATTGTTAGTATTGTTGATTGTTGGAGGTTTGCTGCCTTTTCTTTTTTTTTCTGGAAGGGATTTTATTATTTATAAACTTAGTCAGCTCTGTTTTCTTCTCTATGATCCTGCTCAGACCGAGCATCTTCTGAACAAAAGTGTGCAGTTTTATAACTGCTGCTGCTGCTGTGTGGAACTATTGGTAGTCTTTATAGAGTTAGAAGTTCTTCATGCAAGAGAATGGACAGATCTTTAAAATACAGTGGGAACATGTGAAAAATAGTTATTTTTGCAATGTTTTTATTGCTGAAATAATTAAAAACTTCTTATTTTTAAGCATGTAACAGAAACCCTTCATTTTAATAGTTTTGTAGTATCCATCAAAAGTCAGTTAGTAAGTGTTCATATTTAAGAGATGTAAATATCCTAGTTTATGAGGTCCTTGCTTCTTCCAGACTTCTTTTGGTACTGCAAGAGTCGTAATGAAATGTAACGTCATAAAACTCAAAGTACTTAAGAGGTGGGAATAATTTTAGGCTTATAAAGTTTTCTGTCAGCTCAAAATCTTGTCCATACAGAAGAAATTAATTGAAATCCATTGGGGACTACATAATTTACTTCTGTTTTCTGGAGTAGACATCAGTTCTTCAGGTACTTTCACACATTTCAAAACAGTTGTGTCAAATTTTCAACAAAGAACAAGTGTATCAGTAGTTGAATTTTAAATGTCTGCACATTGCAAGTCTCTGCAATCTATTCCTTCTCAGTAGGTTGTTGTCTGAAAGGAAGTATCACTGACCCCAACAGCACTATGAATTTGCTCTCAAATCTTATTGTATCTGGTAAAATATAATATGCTTAAAGTCATGAGTGGTCATTTGTCCTGTCTTTATACAAATATTTTTCAATACCCAGTATGCTGGAGACCAGTGAAATGGAACTTGAATTCAGCCTTTTAATTGAGCTCAAACATAAAACCTATGCTAAATTGAAATAATAGTAGTCAGAAAAGCTTATTCAGCATGAAAAAGAAATACCTGACCTAGTAAAATTTTGTGTTATTATGTCTCTACAAATCCCTTTGCTTCAATCACATTCAAGAACAGAAGCAGTGAAGACCATATAGACTTCATCATTTGAGATCAGAGTCCTGTGGCTCTCTTGGAAATAAATTCCATTCAAAGTATTTGTTTTCGTATTCTTACACTTCCTCGAAAATTTTACACTTGCACAATATAATCCTACAATTAAACTTCATTATATTAAGAAAAAAAAATATAACAATCTTTTAGCTATGGAAAGATGTTTGGGAAAAGTGAAGACTTTTCACATGATGAAATAGCTCTTCTACAGTGAGTCAAGAGGATAAGTCATCCAATGTCTTCCTGACTGAAATGATGGTAATGCCAGAAACTCTGAAAGAAAAATAAGAGATGTTGATCAGAATTGTATGTGATGTACACAGTTAATTGATATGCCTTGTCTTTAAACTTTGCACTAGAACCACCTCTGGGGTTGGATCCACTTTTTACACCGCACTAAAAGCTTTTCAGTGTCTACTGCTGCTATTGAGCATCAGTAATTCTCCTTCGCAGATAAAAAATCTGTTTTAATGAATACAATCATAGTTAATATTACAGACAAAGGGACATAGTGGGTGCATAGTTTACAATTCATTTACTATCATAGATTAACTAAAGTGTTTTGACTAAACAATTCACATAAAATACCAAGAGGGAAAGAAGAAGAGGGGAGAAACAAATAACACATTAAAGTCTTGTAAAGAAACAAATATAACAATCACAATGCTAATTATCCCTATGATCACTGCAATTCTCAACAGGCTAATTTGGTTTGAGTGAAGTAGAAATAGATGAATTCTCACTTTGTTTTGATTTGCTTTGCTTCTCATAAGTGTTGTCATTTGATCATCAGTAATGAAATGAATAAGTATGTATATGTACAATATATACTTTTATCAATTCAGAAAAAACAGCAGGCTCTGCGAAGTAAAGCTGCATAACTCTTAATATTTCTTGTGCAATTAGTTTAGACTCATACTCAAGTAAGTGTGTCGTAATCACCTTAGTGAGTTATTATAATCTGCTTACCTGTTACTAAATCTAATCATACCACATTAGCCACCATCTAAGTGTAAAGTAATTCAGTTTGGTCCAGTCTGTGGTGAAAAAAGTTTATGGATAGTCGTGGTGCATGTCATCTGGAAAGATTTCACAGGCACAGTGAAGGATACATGAGGATTTGATATCTTTTTACCTTGGCTATCTGAGTGCTCTTCTCATGCCTCACTGGGTGTTTGCATTATGAGATCATAATTTTTTTCCCTGTCTTTTACCTCATCCTAGTAACCAAGTATGGCTTGGTTTCTAGGTATATCTGCTCTGTAGATGTTTTGGGGTGATCAGATAAGTCTTTGCAAAATCCCTGCTTCATTCAGCCAGAGGTTAAAAGACATATAGTGAATGAAGATAAGAAGAGTAGAAGGAGACATTGCCGTCTAAAGAGCCATTTCTGTTCCTATATGAAGCAAATTTTCCAGGGATCACTGATGAAATTTTTAAATCAAGCAAAGTTTGTTATTTCAAGAAGAGCTTTACTTTTCCAGGCAGCCATTCTGATATGCTGTGTCTATGTTGGTGGTGTGCCCGCAGCTGCATCTTCTTGTGCTTTTGAACAAAAGTCATATTGCAAAAAGGCTGGACTTGATGAATAAAAGATTTATATCATTTTGTACCCAAGAAGGTTGATATGTTAGGTCATTTTTCTTTAAATTCTCCAAACTCTAATCTTCATCTCTAAAAAGAGAGGGATAAAAGCACTTCACTGACCATGCAGTAAAAATAGTTAGTCTGCAGTACAAAAATTTCTAGGGCCTTGAAAAGAGAAAACATAAAGGCAGCCAACATTATCCAAACAATACACATTACTGAGTGGAGCATAGCAGAGGAAGAGTGAAGCAAATTTACTCTCATGTTAATAAAAAATGAAGTCTTGTATAGACCCTCTGGTCTTATGTATTACTCATGGAAACTAGCCAAATTCCTAAGGGCTAAGGAAGCCAGAGCTGAGAGAGTGTAAGCTTTTTTTTCTTTCAGAAGAGGGTGACACTGTGACAGACACTATAAAAATTATCTGTATATTATCTGATGACTAATTGCTAAATACTAAGATAATATCCTTCACTGTTTGTGATGGGAGAGCTGCTTTCAGGATTATAAGTAGCAGAAGTTGACTCTCTGATTTCAGTCTGTGCTAACTGTCCTGATCTCAGCTGGAAGAAAGTGCAAATAAATGATTGGCATTATGCACTCAGACAAAAGATTTCGAGGCTGGCCGTGCAAGGAAGCCTCACTGCTAACTACCCTCCACAGTCTTTGCTCTGGAGTGTTGGGCATAGCCAAAAATGAATGCTGCAGTTCTGTTTGGATAACCACAGCTCCAATAATGAATCTTATACACGTGTGAGAAGCAAATAAACCAACATCCTGGGTCTCCAGTGTGAAAACAAACATCCTTAAATCTTCCTACCTCTATTCAGCTGGAAAAGCCATGATTTGACTTGCAATACACAAATCACAGAGATACCATCTAACATGGCATGACCCTAAGATACTGAATTGCAAATGAACAGGGTTTGCCAGTGATTAAATTATCATTCAAGTGAACTTTGCAAAGTAAAAGAGCGTGAATGGAATTTCTTTGGAAAGTTTCATTTGGATGGACTTGTTAAACTACCATTTTCAAGATGCTACAGGCTTTATTTTTCATGAGTTTGGCTGTTGTGTTATCATTTGTACCTGTACAGTTCCATTTTATTTGATTTATTTTTTCAGTAGTCCATGTAAAAGTAGAAGTAATTCCATCAAATGTTTCCAAACAATAAGGAACTATCCCACAAAATAAGAACGGATTATTGTTCTGAAATCCAGTTTGCAGGTCACAGCTAGTATAAGAACAGGCTGACTATTTCTATAAAACACACTATTAGTTTCTAAGATTGAAAATCATTTACATGATGCTGTTGACTCCCTAAGGCAAAAAAAGTCCTGAAAATATTTAATTTGCAATTATATGAAAAGAGGTTATGTATGTGCATAAATGGAAAGCAATAGATCTAATTGGTCATTTCTCCAAATCAATACACAGTGTCAACATGCAGTTTTAAATATTTTTCAAGAAATTAGGATTGCATCAAGAGTAAAATCGGTGTGTTAGTGCTTAATACAATTCTGGGGAAAACTGCACTGCTGAAGAGAGTCACTCCTTTTCTAAACTCTCCCAACCTATTTTTACATGTGGTTGACCCTGTCTGGACAGCAGGTGCCCACCAAGCCACTCTATCACTCCACCTCCTCAGCCAGGGGAGAGAAAATAAGATGGAAAACAACTCGCAGGTTAAGATAAGGCAGTTTGCTAATGCAAAAGCAAAAATTTACACGCGCACAAGCAAAGAGAAGAAAAAATTTATTCCCTACTTCCCATCAGCAAGATGATGTCCGGCTACTTTCTGGGAAGCAGGGCTTTAGCATATGTAGTGGTTGCTTTGAAAGGCAAACATAGTAAATAAAGAATGCCTCTCCTTCCTCCTCTCTTTCTTAGCTTTTGTATCTGAGCTGACACCATATTGTATATAATATCCCTAGGGTCAGTTTGGATCAGCTGGCCTGGTTGTGTCCCATCCCAGGATCTTGCCCATCTCCAGCCTACTGATGTTGGTGGGAATGTTGAGAGACACCACTGATGCTGTTCCAGCCTTGCTCAGCAGTAGCCAAAACACTGATATGTTATCAACACCTTTCCTGCATAAAACAGAACGGCACATATTTCAGGTATTTTATATATATTTTATGTTGCATATTTGAAGCAACATTTTTAGATTTAGAAAACCTTGAATTCACAAACAGCTCTTGGAATAAGCTTGAAAGGTGAGACTTTACTCAAAAGGTGGTCTGTTTAATGGGTGAAGGAATGAAAAGAAACTGAAGAAGACTTTAAGTGAGAATCCCATTTTCCAATGAAGTCTAATTATATCTTCATCTAAAAGTTGCTTTTCTTTTAGTCATTCCTTGTTATACTTGAACAGAGCTGCATTCGCAGCTCCCCTATATGTTCAAGAATCCCAAATGTGCCTAAATATTTATATTTAGATTCTAAAGTAGGAAAGGTAGAGAATCTGTACTGCCCAATTGATGTTAAGAGCTACAAGTATATTCTGAAAACATTTCTTTAGCAGAAACTGTGGAGTGGAAAGGGATACATGAGGCACACATTTAGCAGCTTTTCAGAGGCTTATCTGCTCTGTAATGTGCAAACAAAGCCAAGGTGCACATGTTTGTAAAATATCCAAATCAACTGCATGTTGCTTGGTCATTCAGTGCTGCATCTAGGTAGACCTGAGTCATACCATTATAAGTTACTGCAACTGGGATATCAGCTTTTGGAGGTGGCATTTGGCTCTTATTTATCTGTGAAGACTCATTAAGGAACGTGAGGCAGAAGAAAGGAATAGTCATCAAAGAGTAGTCATGAAAAAGAGCACTCTTCCTGAATCTGTTCAGACCTTGTTCATACCTCTATACTTAACTACATTTTCAATCCATATGCAGAATCTTTTTCTGACCAGTCTAGATGACAAAGTCCCCAAGGTGATGAAATTCTCAATATAGCAATAAATATTTTCTCTTCTTTACTGTAAATCTTACAATACCATGAATAATCATACCAAATTATCTTGTATACTAGACTGTAAAAGGTGGATAAGTAGATAAAACAATCCCTTTTAATTACTCCCTATGTCATTTTCAACACTTGGATTGGGTCTTCTAGATCTTCTTTTCAAATTTAGTCTACTGAGGAAAGTTTAAATTTATTCACTGAAATGCTTTGGTTCTTTGCAATCAAAGAGAGCTATTTCCTATAAAGAGACAGCCAGGAGAAAGCAAGTCTGGATAATGAGGTTGTGCATATATCATCATTGTTATCCTGCATCCATTGAATTTAATTTCATAAGTTCTAGTTCAGTTAAATAAAACAAAACAAAAGCATAAAAACATAAGGCATGCTGCTGTCTTGGAAACCTGCAATATTTAGTAAGCGTGAGATGTTTTTTCCATCACATTTTTCAAATATAAGAAATTTTTTACCATAAATGGTCTTTTCTTGTTTAGAGTTAGGCTTTTGTTCTGGTAGGCATTGATGGGTATAGAGCATGTCTTTGTGAATAAACAATTTTTGAGTAAATGGTTTCCAAGGCTTCCAAAACTCAAACTGATTTTTTTTGGACATAAAATAGGGATTTGTTTTTGGTAGAAACCAGCCTAAGCCTCCATAGTAAATCTAGATTTCTAACACTGGTTGTTTAAGAATTGCTGAAATGTCCAAAATATTCCCCAGTAACCTTTCAGGTGTCCTTTCCAAATTATAATAAAGAGAAAACCCAGATTATTTATTCTAAAACAGCTGACTGAGGGACCGTATTGGCTATTGTCCATCTTTCAAAATAATTTGTGCAATAATAAGAGCTGGTCCAGCAACCTGGCATTACATAGCTACCCATTCAAATAATTCTTCATTTGTTTCAAGAATTTCCTTTCCTCAACTTTTTTGTGTAACATTGAACCAAATATTTTACCTGAGATTTACAAGTAGATCTATGCACTGAATTGTTGTTGTAGTCTAAAAGGTCACTTGTCTCCCTGGCTGCCTAAATTCCCTTTGTTGTTAGTGGAGGAAATGAGGTGCCAAAGGACAGGATCTATAGAAGCCAACTTGCTGCTTTGGGAATGTTTACTTTTTGCCTTATAGCAGATACATAATACAAATACGGCATTATGGACTCTATCCCTTCTTTGGCATCCTTCTTCCAACTAGGTGTGCACCCCCTCAGCATGAGTGCTTAACTCACTCCTTCCAAAATCTAGAAGAACAGTGAGCTCTGCTAATAATTGCTTCTTGTCACTTTACTCTTAGATAATGTACACCAATGCCACAAGGTGTTGACCAAATACCTCATTTATTGATCATTCATTTTTAAAAATAATTTATAACACCATATGCTATGCATAAATCTGTAATTGCATATTTTATTGCCAAATGGGACTTTTTTTTGGTGCAAAATGTTGTGCATCTTTAGAGGAAACTCTCTTCTGAAGCTTGATCCTTTCATTCTGGGAGGCAGAAATACTGTAGGGTTGAATGGGGTTGGAATGTCCATTCCTAACACCATTGCAAACCTGCAGGATTATCCTGGACAAAGAGTTTGCTTTGACTTTCTCTCTTTTCCAGTATAAGAATGCATTTGAATTTTAGTGGTAAGATATGCCTTAATCTGACACATACTTCAGTTCCAAAATATTGGTTTATTTAATCTTTTCTCTTAGAAACAAATATGGATAAAATATAAATTATTTACTGTGAGGTGCCAGATTGTAGGCAGAATTCATAGTCCCATTTGTAATTATGCGGCCTAACTGTTGGGCAGAAAGAAACATATACTGAGGTGTATGTTTGAGAGAGAGAGAGAGTACCAGATGATAATAAACCTTGAATCTGTACTCATTCAATAAAGCTTAGGATGTTCACTTTATTTCTTCTTCCTTGAGGTTTTCTGTTGGGCAAACAATTAAATCATATGCCTTTACATTTAGATTGGTTTTCTCACAGGATGAATCTTGCCATAAGTGAAAATTTGTGGAGCACTAATATCATTGCCTGCCCAGTTACTCATAAATTCAGTAGTCCATGTCTGTCAATGTCTTCCTCTCCTGCTTTTTACACTGGATAATTGCATGCTCTCTCTGAGGAATCCCTTCAGCCAGTATCTCTCCATGGTGTATTTTGTTGCCAGTGCTGAGTTAAACGTTTGACTTGATAAATTTAGAGGTCTTTCCCAACCTTAATGATTCTGTGATTTCCCGCCACCCACCCCTTCTTCCCAGGCTCAACTTCACACCTGATTTTTCTACCTCCTCCCCTCAAATGGTACAGGGGCTGGGGAATGGAGACTGTGGTCTGTTTATCACATGTTGTTTCTGATGGTCCTTCTTCCTCAGGAAGATGACTCCTCATAATCTTTCCCTCCAGCTTGGGGTCCCTCCCATGGCAGACAGTCCTCAATGAACCTCTCCACTTTTATAAGTTTGTATAAATATCATCTCATCTGCTTCATCTATCAAATCTCCCAGCTAATTCTTTCCATAAAGCTAGGTAACTTCTTTTAAAGATAGCTGCTCTTATTAAAAAACTCATTAACAGCTTATATCAATCTAGGCATGCACGCTTTTAAACATTGTCCTTGATTGAAAACTATATGAATTACGTTTACAAGAGAAAATGGGTGCTTATATGGTTCTTCTGACCTTTCGTGGAAAGTTAATGTGAGATCTTTATAGCTTAAATCATTAATCTTATTTTCAGTGACTGACACCTCTATGCACTCCTATGCATATTCAGAGTCATCCTGATAGACAAGTGTTTCCCTAGCAATTCAGACAGATAACTATGTACAATAGCTGTGGCATAGAGGTTAATTTGAGGGTGCTTATATGGCACATTTCCTTTTAATGCATCACTATCATCTAGAAATATTATCTGTCTTGTGCTGGTATTTCTATTATTTCATCAAGTTTTTATGCAGAAAGAGGAAACATTCAGATGTACAGTACGTATAAGCATACCAACTATAGGTCAGTTTCTGCATTGTGTATTTCATTCTTTGTGGACATCCAGCATCTATATTATATATACTAATCTTATCATGAACTTTGAAGGAAACATTAACTCGAAATTTTTAACAAATTAAATTGAAGGGACAAGATTTTAAGCTGACCAACAAATGGCATCTTTTGCTGGTTGTACTTCTGTGAACATCACATCCTGTTCTGTAAGTCTCAGCTTCAGGGCTGGATATCCCAGGAGCAGTCCTAGTCATAAAAGGCTTTGACAATTAAGTATTTCTGTGATTTGAGGTGAAGGCACTCAAAGGATGCGTATAAATCTCCAGCTTAACTCACAGGGGATCTATTCTCATATGGAAGAGAGAACTATAGTTATTGCTCCATTGCAAGAGAAAATGTAACTGAGTAGGGAAAGCAGTGCCCTTAAATTTGCCTAGAAAGTAGAAAAGCTGACAAAATCTCTTCCCCTCCTTTCCATAAGATAGATTGTTTTCTTTCCCCATTTACTGATCAGCTGGCCCATGGGCCAAAGTGTTCCTTGTCTGTAAAATGCTGTTATTTACCATGTTTTTAACATTGTCATGACTCACTGATTGAAGAATCTAGTACTTTCAACATTTTGTGCTTGAACTTTTTTTTTTTTTTGGAGTGCATCGAGTTAGAATCTGGAGAAGGGAAAGAGAGCTGAATAATTTATTAAGGCAATCATGCTTCATTAGATTTTAATCATTATTATTGAAGAAGAGATCAATAAATCTGTGCTTTTACCCAGGATTTTGTTCTTTCCCTTAGGGTACCTGCCCTTCATTCAAAAACTATTGTGTCATGTGTTTTATGAGTTAAAATGGAGACATAATAAGAAATCACTTTATTGCAATCTACCTATGAAATAATGCTGAAAGGGATCAATAGAACAATGAATAAAAAGTAAAGATCCATGAGGATGATTGATGTCAGCTTACTCGTGTATTTTCTTCTGCTATATAACTTAGGCTCGGAGAAGTGGTTAAGTGTGAAGGTGAAAATTATCCCCAGCCTTTCTACTTCTCTTCTCACTCTCCTGTCCCCACTAAATTTTTATATATCTAAAATTAAAGTCAAACTGCAAGCCATTTTCAAGCTTTACTGATTGTAGAAAGGAAATTTTAGGGTGAAAAGCCTGACTAATTTGACTTAGGGATTATTTTTCCAGTATCCTGTTTCATCTCCATCTTGCAAGACTATTGCAAAAAAAACCCTATTTAGCTGTTACATACAAATAAAAAATTGAGTGCTGATGATTATTATTATGTTGATATGCTGATGATATGGTTATTCCTGTAACAATTAATACAAAGATGAATGACCACTTCTCCTCCTGTACTCCAGTTTTCCTTTTTGAAACAGGTGGTGATAGTGGCTGCGCTCATCAGTGAGTTCTTTTCTTTCCCCATGGGAAAGCTTTAAGTTACTATCATAATGCAAGATATTAATAATAATTTTTATCTTTCGGGAATTTGAATGCTTCTGGGGAAATAAGTTTACAATAGTATGGAACTTGGTGAAGACCACAGTCATCTTCCTTTGACCTATTTTGTACAAGTCTTCCTTCTTTCTTTTCCTCCACTTTTTTTGTGATAGAATTATAGGTCGTTTTTACCCACTATTGCAGAAATTTGAAAATTCCCACCAGTCAATTATAAGGTTGAAAGGTCGCAGACATAAATATAAAACATTTTAGGGTGCTTATCTGGAGTCTCAAAACTCCTTTTAGGGGATGATTCTTTTAATTTTGCTTCTCATTAAGGATGGAACCCTGTCATTGCTCTTGTGTGCTGAGGTTTCAACCAAATTGCTGAATGTCCTGTTAAGAGCCACTGAGAGGCAGCTGGGATGCAGAATGGCAGTGAGATGGATAGACTTGTTGATGCATTGCTGTCATAGCTCTTCAATAATTACCCATATGCTGGGAAAGGTTTAGAATGTGCCTGTCATTCCCATGCTAATTACAGGCTGTTGCAAAGTTCATTTTTCACTACCGGGATCATGCCATATTTATGGGGTTTGATGAGTTTTTTGTTCTGGGTTGATGCACTGCAGTTTTGTTGGAAGTTTCACGTTTGACTTGCAGACAGATTATTTTTCTTAAACGTAGAATTCATTTTAAGTAACCGAACAGACAAAATCTTGACTCAAATAAAGTGAGCTCAATAGGCACTTTGAAAATACTGGTCTGTGATTGAAAGAAAAAAAATTTTCAGACTTTTAGTACATTACGTTTGCAGTTAAATTAAATAAAAATTTCTTTCCTTTCCCATCCTCACACTTCCTCTTTCTCAGTGCTGTGAGATCCTCATAGACACCAGAATCAGAGTTCAGGTTTTACATTGACAATTAATTTCCTAATATTCATACTTTGAACGCAAAAACGGGTGTGAGGTGATGTCACCTGCAGTTTTTGTGAGGGTATTGCATGCTCTAGAGATCGAGATATGCAGTGTCTTGCTTGTTACATGCATGTCAGTGTCTGTGCTGCTGCATGTTGCAGTAGATGTTGCATGGGGGAGTCCACCGGTGATAAAAACAGAACTCTAGATTGAAGCTGGTGTCCTGCAGTGAGACCCACACACAAAAAAGGAAGGTACTTTCTCCTGAGTGCCTAACCCAGGCACCTTTCTGTGAGGAGAGATCTGTATGCCCTAGTGCCTCCTCACCTGATTTGTCATGTGCCATCTCCTGCACTGGACTGGAGAAATATGAAGTCCAGATTCTTGTGTAAGATTTCCCTGGATCTTCTATCACTGGAACGTCTCTTCCCTTATGGTGTTGAGAGTTTGTTTCCATTGGCTTGTTTAAATAAATAAAACTTAAAGGCAAGAGAAATAAAAATAATAAAAAAAAAAATCCAGGTTTAGAATTGTCTTTAAAATAAAGGTTTTAAGATCATACTGAAACAAAGTATCTTTTTCTTCAGTGTCTGGGCAGAAGAATACCTAAAAATAACTTGGTAGGAGATGCTGTTCTTGTGAAGCTTCCAGCAGTGACTAAAGAAAAATGCAAGTTTTATCAGTGATTAAGTTTTTACAGTATTGCCAGCCTGATGATGGCAGATTTCAAAGATGAGAATTTGTATAAGCATCTTTTAACTGTTAATTCAAAATTTGAACCTGAGTTGTAAGCCTTGCTGTTACCTACGGTGGTGCAGAATCACCTACTACAGGGATGTGCAGAGATGTGTTTGTTTACTCCTTCATCTGGTAGAGGTTATATTCACGTGTTCGGTATTTTTATGTATCCTTTACGTAGCTGGGCAACAGAAGGGTTGTAAGGATCATGAGAAACCAGGTATTTTGAGATAAAAAAGAGAGGAAATGGCTGTGAAGGGTCATTACCCTTTTACTTTTCATGTTATTTCATTGAGACTGATAAGGAGAAAATAAGAGGAGCAGCACAAGAAGTATGAAGGCAGAGCACAGTGCAATGCAGTAACTGAAGAGCTGATAACTATTGACTCTTTTCCAAGGATCTGAAGTTGCTAGAACAATACATAGAGTGCTGACTATATGGATTTTAATTTCCTCCCTCCCCCCACCCTGTAAATTACCTACAACTGGAAATAAAATGGCTTTGTTTGTTTGTTTAATCCCACCAAGACACATTCCCTACCTCATTGTTTCAACACTGGTTAGTAAACGTGTTTAGCAGCATGACAGATCTTTAGATTGCCTGACATTATTCTCTTCAATATCAATGATACCTAGTGATTTAATATTATTAGAAAAAAAAATTAATCTGTTTACAGGAACATGAGTAGAGAAGAATGAATTATAAATTTTCTCCTGTTCCATTTCTCCCTACTTCTTCTTTTAAGTGACTCTTTTAATTATGGCAAGATAAAGGAAATTGGTTGCACCCAAGATATATTTTAAAAGAACCTCTAAATGTAAAAACAGATTAAAACAATTTTCAGAGATACCTTGTAAATCTTTATGGCTAATTCCCAAGAAATTCACCCAAATGTCATGTCTAGACACTTGGGGCACTGACTAATCAGGACTAAAACCACAGAAGATGGAGCAAAGAAAATATAGGACCTAATATATCAAGAACTGTCTGGAGATCTCTGAACAAAGAAGGGGTAAGGCCTGGGTGGAAGTGTTGTCCCATCTGACTGTGTCTAGCCAGACAACAAATCCCAGAAAATCTCAGAGTTAGGAATATGTTATTAAATATTTGAAGACAAATTAAATATTAAATGGAAGAAGATATGAAAAGTTATGAACAGAAACTGCGAACTAGTGCCCTTGTTCCAGCCAGGACAGGGTTAATTGGACAGTGGATTTTTCCAGTAAACAGGAGGGGGCATGGCTAGGACATGGAGGTTATTCTATACCACCTCATGTGGTGTAGGGAGTGACTTCCAAGGAGAAGGGCTTACTTCTGTTCAAGTAAACGTGACATTGTTCTATGCATTTGGAGCACACAGAGACAAAGAAGGAGAGGGGTCTTTCCAGCATTAGAGGATCCCAGATCTGTCATTCAAAGGGTGTTCAGTATGCACTAGATTTCATCTCTTTTGCCTCTACTCCTCCATAGTTGCTACATTCACAAATTTTATTGTGGCGAAAGGGTATATATCATACCCTGCACTACAAGGTCGAGACAAATTGCTTGGCCTTTTGCTGGCAAATAAAAACTCCAATCTCACTTACTAGGCTACACAGCACATCACTCCATCAGCCTAAAATTGCAAAATAATCTGTTGGGAGTGTACATAAGATACCCACAGCTCTTTCCTTCACAGACTTGGCTGTGACAATGAATCTAGTCTTTCATCAAACATCCTGTTGAAAGACACATTGGGTGCCAAGGAACAGCAAGTTGTGCAACTACCTCAACCAAGTCCAACTAAGCCTCACTACAGAGCTGGGATGAAAAAACCCAGCAGCCATGAAAAGACAGAATGGAAGCCTCTTCTGGGAATATGAACACATATAGTATTTATACGATAAATTTAAAATATTTTGAAATTTTGAGCAACAAAAGTCATCCTTCTTTCTATAGTGCCATATGTTTCAGTTTTACAAAGTAGAGTGGAAGGTACATAAGTGTACCCTGTAATGTAGCCTGGCTGAATACATGATACATTAACTACTATCAGATAAAGTATAAAGCTAACAAAGCAGTTGTGAGACTGACTTACAACTGCTGTCTTCACATTTCCTGACACAAGACTACTGCACAGATAGTTCAGTTGAGGTCACGAAGTTTTTGCTGCTTTAATAGTCCAAGCTGTTAACTCAGGGAGAAAAACATGGAATGGAAAGGGCAAGCTCCAATTTCAGAGATTCATAAATGCAAGATGTTCACATCGTATTTTAGTTCTAGTCCTGGCAGTCGAGCTAAATTATTATTATTAACTCAGAGATTTGATATTAGAGAAATGATGATATGCAACTGAACAAAAAAAGAGCGCTAGAAGCAATATTGCAATCAGAGCATTAGATTCATTGAAGAATATTAAGGTTTTATTAACTCAGAGCCTCTACCAAATAATGGCAGTTCTCTGAGCATCAACCCTTTGACCATCTGCTCTTTTCCGCGAGAAGTACTGAGTGCAGTAAGTCTGATACTTAGAGAATGAAAGCTGTTGTCAGAAAGCTGCCATCTCTTTGTACACATATCTACATCTTCTTTCTATTTTGCTTACAGAAAAACGGTGTGATGTCAGAATAACAGACTATCAGTTGGGCCCAAGCCAACAGAATTAAACAAACACATGGATTCCGGTAGCAATATTTTTTAAAAACACTGCCCCCTTGATCTGTAGCAGATAGAAAATTATAGACAATACTTTTAATGAACTTGATTAGCTTAAGTAAATATCCTAAAGCAGAGTCCTCATGTAATACCAAATTCCCACAGATCTTATGAAAGAAATGCAGATGCTCAGCAGGTGTCCAGATAAGAATGTTTATTTTTGACTAGTGCTAACATAGCTAGAACCTCATTCAGACTTTGAAAGAGAAGACGGTGGTAACTCTGCAAAGAGTAATTTCCAGAAGAGAAATACGTTATGTTGCCCGCTGAAGTGGGTTAACCCTTCTTCTAAGGTTAATGCCAACTGCACACTGCTTATTCAGGAGTTGGAATTTCCCAACATGGCTTATTCTGTGTTGCATCATTGGAAGGGGAAAAAAAAGACCAACCCAAATCTGGTTTAGCATGTTATGACTTTCAAAAAGGGCTGAAATTTCTGTGTTTGAATTAAAGATGTTTGCCAAACGGCTTAAGACAGGCAAGTAAACCAACAGCCTTTTTTTTTTTTTTAACAACAAAGATAAATATATTTAGCATTGTGGAAGACATCAAAACTGCAGCTGTGGGAAAACCAGATTTTCAAGACTGTCACTGCACTGACTGCTCTGTGCACACCAAATATTGGTGATAGTGTCAAAAGTGCTCAACCTCTGTGGTTTCAATTAAATCAGGATCAAAGTGCTATACTGACATATTAGCAAGATGTAATTAACTGGCAATCAGTGGACTATACATCCAGGATCAACATCAGCAATACAACAGTTGAATCATTTTACCAGACACTTAAAAAGTGTTAATAAGAATGTACAAATTCCAAAACATCATTCTGTAACTAATCCCCATAATTTTTAATCACACAATTACAGTTATTTGCAAGCAACTCCAACAAAAGCTCAAGCTGCAAGCACACATTGGAACTGCAGCTCCTTTCTCACTCCTTCTATATGTGCCGTGGGTTCTCATCTTCATATGCGCCTGTGCTGCTCCAACAATCTGCTGAGATACCTTCTAATAAGAAAGTACCCTCAGGTCCCACTTACTGACACCACATTGTCAGCCCATCAGCAAGGATACAGGTTCTTCATGGCATCTGGTAGGGAGATGCTCCAACAGTCCTTGGATGGAGGTTTTAACACCAATGAAACTTCTGGAAGTGCCAGTCTTGATTGCCGCTCTGCTCGTGCTCCAGTTTAGCTTTCCACAGTCACACATTTTCATACTTCTTTTAGATGTCAAGCAGACTCATTTCTTGTTTGGAAAGACTTTTGGTAATCTGGTTTAATATGATTAGTGGTTGATTTATGAAAACTTTTTTCATTTTAATTTCCTCTCGTTGTTATCAATTTTGGAGAAAAGACCTTGTCTGGCACTTTCAGATATTACATTCATATATGCTGTGTACACTTACAGTATTAACCTATCATCCATTGTTATCTGAGCATTTTGTCAAGAGAGGACTTTTCAGACTACTCTACAGACAGGAAAAAAAGAGACTTTTTTGGACTGGATATTTTTTGAGTGTGTTTGGATAACTTTTCCCAACCTGAAATCGGGGGCAGATTATCTGTCGTGGGGAAGAAGAGATCCCCCACCAAAATGTACCCCAGATTATAGGGTTCACATGGGATTTTACATGTTTCCAAGATCAAGTCCTGCTCTTGATCAGGAAGTTAGAAACTATACCTTGGGATCCTACTTCTCGATATCATCCATTCCAGGCCCTCCCTGTCTTCCACTTCCTTCTTGTATAAAGGACTTTTTTCCTTGCAAGTGCAAATAAAGCCTTCTCAAATTTCAAACCTGAATGAATTTAGACGATGAGAAATCTTGGTTTTGAGTGGGTCCAACAAAGTGGCCACCATTGCTCTCAGCGACCTGCTCTTAGTAAATTAGCATTTCTGGTCTTTATGCTTACCTGACAGTACAGTGTGGAACAACTTTTGATTTTTCAGCCCCATTTGACAATCATGAAATAACATCCTCTTCATAGATGTATTATTTTTTAGACTTCAGCTTTTCAGACTAATTATTACAACAGTTTTACAGCTCTTCAGTAGCAAACTTCACTTTCTTTCTTAATGTTTCATGTCAGTTGCTTTTAAAATAATTTATAAATTATTAAATGCAGTCTTTTTTTCCCCTGTGTTTTTTTCCCCAGCATGCTATAACTTCAAAATGAAAGTACATCTGTTTTCTATTCCTGATATACAGAAAGTTGAGCTTTATACTCTAAAGGCTAAACCCTGATTCATATTACCTGTCGCAAACATAAACATTTTTTTGGTTTCCTACCTGGCCATCACCTCAGCAAAAATCCATTCATATTTCATTTCTCTCACAAAACCTCCTGTTCCAAAGTCTCTGAGGGAATAGAAAAGACTTCAGTATTGTATTTTATCAGGTGATATGAGCTAAAACATTTTTTCCTCATATAACAGATTTATGGACTATAAAAGCCAGAAGTACCCATTAAGATGATCTAGTTTTGAACTCCTCAGTGAAAGAGACTGTAGTACTTCATGCAGTACTCATTTCATGAAGTTTAGCAAAGTGATCAGATTATCACTCCAAAAAATGATATTTAGGACCTGTTCTTTTTTTTTTTTTTAACTTTTTCCTATTGAACAGCTGTAGATTTTAGCTGTCCCACGAGTAAGGTGGTTTTAGGATACTATTTAGAGTACCTTGAATATTCTGGGGACAGTCAGCTCTGTTGTGGGGAATTTCACATCCCTAATTGAGGGAGTTTGAATGACTGATACTGCAGAACAGAGACTATCTGTTCCAGGAACAGGGCACTTGAATGAAAAATTTGCATTTACTGACGGTTTTGCTAGATTTAGCATTTTGTCTTCTGGAACTTCAAATTGACATCTGAAAATCAGCAATAACAGTTTTTCTCCTCTTATTAGGAATTTTATGTAACCATGTTAGAAATTATGCAGCAGGGAAATAGATGCCCTTAAAATCACCACCCTTGCAACCTGGTTCGGTGTGCAGAAAATTCATATTTGGTTTAAAGAAATGTTGGCAATATTTTGAAACAAATGTGTATTGTATTTTCAAGAGGTAGGACTTGTTTTGAAATTTGAAGTCCAGCTTCATCCGTGTTAAACATTTGCACAAAATATAATTTGATGTGAGTTTTCCGTTTTTTATTCAGAGCCATTGCAACCCTGTGAGTTGTGGTGGTTTTTACTCTAAGTGTTGACTTAGAGTCTCTCTGTCACATACTCTGTTATTTATAGCTCTTGTTTGGTTAGCAGAATTTGTGGGTATGAATTGACCACACATTGCCCTTCAAATATTTTTACTCTGCTCTAAATGTAATTGATACATGTATTGTATTTTTAATAAAATTATAACTCTGTACCTTTTATGCTACAAGGTGTTTCATTGATTGATTGATGTAATTTTATTTTGTATACATAAGAGATGAAATGAAGATGGAAATAATGTTTTTATTATTCCTTTGGTAGGATGGTTATTTCTGGTACAAATATTGCTCTACTAAAGATGGGAGTCTCTTAAGGCATTCTGAGATTATATGACATATGTCAGATGCTGATGCATAGAGGTCTTTCCTTCTGATAAGCAGATGTTAAGAACTACTGGATAAGCTGCTAGAACCTTCTCTTACAAAGCTCCAAGCAGAGAACGTAGACAAAAAGGAAGATGTTACATTCCCAAAGTCACGGGTAGAATTCAGCTGGCATACAGATTTTATTCACTAAGAGGTTAGCTGTTCCATATATAGCCAGGTAGGCTTCCCTTAGGACATAAGCCTGGTAATGCAACTGAAACATGTTAATGACTTTTCATAGCTGGGCTTTCTGATTTGTCTTGAAGTCATTAATGGGTCTAATCCTTGGCTTCCGTTCCAGATACCAGCAAAACAACATGGAAATTCTCTTTATGCAAATATTTCATGTGAATTGGAAGTTATCTAAGAGTTTTACATTTTGCTTTTTCTGCTTTCTTCTCTTTATGAAGCTAGGGATCATGCTTACAATTTTCCAGTTCTCCAGTAGTTATCCCATATTTACTATCTTCTCAGAAGTACTGAGATGTTATTAGCTGAGGTTGTTAAATATAGTGAGAGTAATTGTTCTGAAGACACCTGACATGTTTAAGTGTACCAAAACCTGACCTTTTCATATTCTCCTTATTTTCCAAATGTCCACCCATTGTACACACTTGAAAGGTGGGATAAACTGTTCTACATCAAGCCACAAACTGTGTTTCTTTTCTTCTCTCAGATACTGGATATGCAGCCTTCATTTAAGCCTTTATTTATGTTCTGACTAAACCTGGTTAAAACTACATGTACGTTTCTGTCACTGTTTAAAGAAGTTGCACCCCAAGGTGTGTCTCCAAAAACAGAGTCAAATTCTGTTTGAATGTGTAAATCAGGAAATCATGTACCAGCTGGTCAAAAAAAGATAATGAACAACAGGTAGTGGCTGATGAATGACAATCATTTCCATGTAATTTCTGTCCAATTTTAGCTCTGCCTTGGGCTTGAGTTTTCTTTTATCACACCTTAGAAGTATAAAATGGATAAAATAAATGGATTGAAAAATAAATAAATTTTTTTAGTAACACAAAGGAAGATGAATTATTTTAACGCCTTACATATTTTCCTTTTGGAAATTAGTGTGATTCGGCAGGTGTAACTTCTCTTGGCTCAAAGCTCATCATGTTAATAAAGCTGAGACCTGGATAAACTGTTCTAATACTGCCTCTTTTTGCCCTGATGGTAGGTTTAAAATGCTATTTCTTCAGCTAATCTCTGTGCATGGTATTGCCATCAACATAGGGCAGTTGGAAAGCATCTGGCTGGAGAAATTCCCAGGAAGCCAAGAAGATGATGAACACCTAGTAGGTAGTAAGGAAGTGCGTAACTGGATTTAAAAAAAATGTCTAATAATAGCTGTATATTTGTAACATAAAAGTAATAAAAACTTCCCTTTCCTGCATCCCATTATAGATGTGGCTTTGAGAAACAAGTAGTGGAAGGAAAGAGTAGCTGGAGTAATAATGGATGGGGCAAAAGCCCAGGAGATGTCTTTAAACAGAAAGACAGTAGGATTAGATACAATATTAGTGAGAAATTCTTTACTGTGAGGGTGGTGAGGCACTAAAACTTGTTGTCCAGAGAAATCGTGGTTGCTCCATCCCTGGACTTGTTCAAGGCTGGTCTGGATGGAGCTCTAAGCAACTTGCTCTGTTGGAAGGTGTCTCTGCCCATGGCAGAGGCATTGGAACTAAATAACCTTTAAGTCCCTTCCAACCCAAGCCATTCTTTGATTATATGAAGATAGGAGGGTAAAAGCTTGCAATTCCACAAGGTGACTTCAGGATCCATCCCATCTGGTTTTTTTTTCTGGCAGTGGCAACTTGTCAGAGATGTGGATCACAATGTACAGCAGCTGGGTAGGAACATGTACAGCGGATATACAATTAGACTTCTCAGAACAGCTGCAAATTCCTCACATGTTCACCTATTATTGGCTGGCCAACATTTTTTTTTGTTCCCTGGAGTCACAGTCTGGAGTGTGGGCTTTCCCCTTGCCTTGCTCAGGAAATCCTAGGTACGGTCAAATGCTGGAGTGACAGGAGTTTATATGGACTGGTTCACATTCCTGTTCCCAGAGAGGCAGCAAGTCCAGACCACCAGCACAAGACCATGTTGAATACAAGGCACGACTGCTTGGTAATCAGAAGCATATGGACCAGTATGTGATCACTCTAAGAGCTGAACGAGCAAGGAGAGCTCCTGGCTACATTCCAGAGCTGAAATAGGCGGGTAACAGTCAGCCAGGATGATCCTGTGTAGTAGAGGCCACACAAATTAAAAGAAAGAAAAGCGGAACAGTGGGATAACTGTGAAAGGTCTGTGCAGAGATTTTAGTCCATAATGTTGCTGGTGGTGATTAGAATGAGGAGTTCAGTAACAGGTGGAGTTTATTCCATACGTTAACACAAGAGTGATTGACAGCAGGAAAAATCTGTGAATGTGACCCATTTGAATGTGAAAGCTTATACCCCATTATGCAACTCAGGCAGGCAGCTGGAACAACCACAAAACCATGGATGAAATGCAAGAAAGTAAATTTACTTCATTACCTCGCTAACCAGAGGATCCCAAAGCAACACTCGGGTAGAGACACAGGAGAAGGAATGCAGGAACCGTCAGGCTCAGTCCATCCTGAGGGGTGGCAGGGCTGTTCTTTGCACCCAATTATTGAGGGCCTGTGCGTGCTGAGCTTGCCACCATGCTGTGATCTCTGTGCTTTTTATGATCTCTGAGCTCTGACCTTCTCTCTCCCGAAGCAGAGAGCTCAAGCACGTCCCTGAGAGTTCCTCCAAGTCCCTAAAACACCTACATTATCTCTACACAGAAATTTTACTTCTCAAAACTGTCAGAAGATCGACAGCAGTAGGCATAATATATGGGATTTCCCACATTGCTATTTTCCATCTGCTAGGTCACTTGAACAAATCTACCATCTTCCTTGCCATTTTTCTGCTTTTAACCCTTTCGTCCCAACGCGTGCATTGTATTTTAGCAAGGCACTCTGCAAGGGCTAAAGTGGTAGAGAAGACCAAAGTTTCTCTCTTGCAGCCAGCACTAGCCACTCAGCTGCTGCAAACCATCCAAATTCCACTAACTTTAAAGAAAATTGTATAAATTTGCACTAGCTGAATAGTTTCAGATGTTACAAAGCAAACCCTACTGCTTCTTATTTTTCTTCAAATGACTACACTTTAAAGTGTCTCTGTAACCAGTAGGTGACAGCATAGCGTCACCAGTAAAATGGAAATTATTAAAACTAACAAGGTGAAAACATGGGAGCTATTTGGATAGTGTTTAGAGGAGTTTTTTTTGGTGTATCTTTGTTTTGTTTTGGTTGGAAATTTAATTGTATAGTCACACCTTACTATCATTCTTTAGTCATGGTTTTTCTCTTTGTTAAGCAAGTATTTTTATTAGTTTCTTAATTCTTACGAATAGCTAACCCAAGGGCTTTTGTTGACAAAGTATCTCAGGCAGTATTTTCCTGCCAAGAAAGAAAGAGCTGATGGTATTTTTCCATAAAGAGAAACCACATTACACTGGAATATATGTCAGTAAATCTGTAATATCTATTACAAAGGATTCTATATTGTATAAAATTCTTGCCTAATGTGTTAAGACATAACCTAAAATATTCTCACTGATGAGAACAAAAAGTCAGTTTTTGGAAAGTTCCTTGGCAGCTTATTTGTTTCCCAAAGCAGATGTTTGCTTTTGTTTTGTTTGGGGGATTTCTGAGACAGAATAAAAAGCTATTTAATAAAGTCTGTTAAGAAAGATTTACACTATATCAGATGCAAAAAAGCAGCAGGCAAAATGCTAAACTCTCTGAACAGTAACAGGCATTCTACAAAAAAAGACAAATTTCATTCTCTGGTGCAAATTCCCCTTTTGCCTCATTTGAGGTTTTTTTTCCTTTGTGCTGTCTGGTGTAATAATCCCTCTGAATACCTATTTAACTTCTGCTATGGTACGTGATTTGCTCTGACAAGTGAATTGTTTCAGTCTTGGTGAAGACAATACCTGGGGACTTGGAAATTCTGAGACTGCCTGGCTATGTTACGTACCAAGCAACCTTAAGCGGTAGCATGGTTAATTAATTTGCATTTAAAGGCATTTCACACTTGAATTATGCATGCAATGGTATAGCAATACAGTGCTAATAGAATTTCTCCATCTAAGGCCCGAATTGTATAGCTTTAGGTTTGCTTGTCTGTGGCAGGTGTTCCTGGGGGGCTTTTGATGTTTTGGTGATTTTTGATGGCTTTGCTATAGTATGAATGAGGGAGAAGGGGAGTCGTTAGACACTTTCTACAGACATGCTTTCACCAACTCGTTGACTTGGGCACCTTCTGCTCTGTGCCACGTAGCTCTGATGACTGCAATGACGAATTGTCCAGCCATACAGACACCATCACACTGCTCCTTTGAATAGCTGAGGAACAAAGTCTGATTTCCTGACAGAATGCTTTTCTGTGTACGTTACATTACACCACCTGCTAGCTTCACTGTACACTTAGTCATACTAGAGTTCCTCTGTAGAGTAAATTGTGATGGAAGGGAATCTCTATGAGAAAACAAAAAACAGGAAAGAAACCACAACCGCCCACTCCTCTCTGCTGCTGTGGGATTATTTTAAAGAAAATACTTCCATGCAAAAATATGTGTTTTAATGCATGGGTGAAAACTGGGCTGTTTTGTTGTAATGAAGATGAAGACCTTGAAAGTCATCCTCCTTACCTCTTGGCAGGCTTCTCTGCATACTCAATAACTACAATGTGGAAAATGTAGAATGGATATTATGTTTTTATTTCACCTGTGTGCATCAAAATCCCTTTCAAATTGAAAAGAGTGTTCCAGATCACCAGAGTGATCTTTCTCTGGACTCTCCCCTTTCTTACTGGGCTGTGTTTCCTGTGTAGACCAGAGAGGAATGAGTGAGCGACCTGCACACTACCTGATCTATATAAAGTCTCAGAGGTAAGAGTCAGGGTGGTATTTGCTTCCTTCCAGTCTTCTGGAACCTTCTCCATTTGTCATGACCTTTCAGAGATAGTCAAAAGTAGATCTGCAGTGACACTTGCCAGTTCCATCAGCACTTGTGTATGCATCCTACCAGGTTCCACAGGCTTATGCAAGTCCTATTGATTTAACGTTCCTTAACCTGATCCTTCTCCAGCAAAACTAAGTCTTCTGTGTTCCAGACTTTCCCTCCAGAAGACTGGTTTTACCAGTACAGACCAAGGCAAAGAAGGCATGGTCTTGTAGAACACCTTATCAACTCCTTAAACATCTGTGTTAGGAACTTCTCATCAATGTATTCCAGAAACCTTTTGGATTGTTTTGCTTTGGTTGTTTTTGGGGTTTTTTGTTTGTTTGTTTGGTTGGTTGGTTTTTTGTTTGGTTTTTTTTTTTTTTTGTTTTGCCAGGTGTTGTCCCTTCAGTAGATACTGGGCTGGTTAGGCTTTCCAGTTGAGTTTGAACTGTACCTTGCTTTCTCATCTACATGCATACCTGAGAACTAAGGCAGCCATGTCCTCTTCCAGAACATTTGATTTATAGCCATAAGGAATTGCCTCAATATTGCTTCCTGACAGGGTTAGCAAAGCAATTTACTATATTCCACAGCCTCTTTCCAAACTTCACTCAATATATGTATTAAAAAAGTAAAAGACATGTCTTTCATATTCAAAGAAGGTAAACATTTCCCCATCTACTGAAAGTACAAATTTAAAAAGAATATAATAGCACCTCTTGTGTCTGCACCAATACATTTCAGTAAGCAGTGTCAAACCCATTAACTTCTGATAGTAGATGTTCTACCAAAAATGGAGTATCTGACATATTGGTGATTAAAACTTCCATAATGTCATCCTACAGGTAAGGCAAGTCTAGGTGAATTCACAGCTATGAAAATACTTGCTTATGAAATTGTACACATGTAAAAAACATTTGCTAAGACACATCTGATTCTAAAGTTCTGTGGGAGGAGAGGCCTGATAACATACTTGAAATTGAAAGAATACCTCATTTGATTCCATGAGAATAATTTTGTGGAAAAATATAAATATACGTGGAAATATATAAATTTTGTGAAAACCTATAAATAAGGTTGCGTAAAAGAACCTGACAGTGTTGGCATTGTAGATTTCTTTCCCCATTTAAAAAAAAATAAACACAAACAAACAAACAAAAATCCCATGCAATTTTTAATCCGTCTGCCTTTCTATCTCACTTTCCTTCTTCTCCCGGCAATTTCTGAGCTCTTTGATAATTTTCAAATAAATTTAATAGAAAGTTAGTGTTCATTAAGATATTTTCTTTACTAGTTTCAAGAAGGCCATCAATCAAATAGGAGGTTGTCTTATGGTCCTATTGAGTAAAATGCAGCGTGAAATCAACTGTAAGCACATATACATATATTTGGCCGTGTCCAGATAGAAAATCAGCATTAATGCAGTTGTGTATTAGAGTGGGACCCACATGAGAACAGAAGCCACAATATGTGCTGGACTCCAGGATAAACTTGGAGATATTGAAGTTCATAGGTTCTTGAGAAAATTTTAGAAGTTTGAAACATCTTAGAAGAAATATGGGAATATAGGAGACAAGTCATGAGGAAGACAAGCTTCATTAGTTTTAGCAGTCACTGGAGCATCTTCTTGCTAACAGAAGTAACTCAAATATTGATTCTGATTGCAAGTGGTGTCATTTAGGTGTCTTGTTAACAGGACAAAGGCCTGCCGCACTAGCCCACAACATGAAGACATCAGGTCTCATTAGAGATATAGGCAAGACTACCAGAATATACACGGCATGTATGCTGCTTCTTTTAAACAGCTGCAATGTTTTCTCTCAGAAGTTTGTGTTAGTGGGGAAAAAAAAAGGCAAAAACCTTCCTACTCTTTCACGGTATTGTTGATAAGGAAATGCAAATCTGAGAGCTTCTAAGACCCGAGGGCTTTCTCCACTTCAGTCTTTGTGCTACTGCGTTTGTTTGCAAGTTTGGACACAACAAAGCTAAGACTATACCTTAGAGATGCCAAGATATGCAATATACACATGCCCAGCCTCACAGAATAACACAGGCAGAGAGCAGCGCCTTTTTTGTCCCCTAGATGAACACCTATGACACCTGTACAGACTTGGACAAAACCGACAGCTAACCCTTTTACTCCTCTCTGGCCAACCAGGATTTCCGATATGCGCACATCCTCAGTCTCCTGATCCACAGACACATGAGCGTCCACAGGTCCCTTGAAAGCAGACCACACCACAAGTCCTTTCTGAATCCATGCCCAAATTCGCTGTCCTTTTTCTAGCCCTCAGCTCTGGTCTTGTGAGTTTTCTAAGACTGGTCTCCACCTCTCCCACTTGACTTCACTGGCAAGTCATCCCACATACCCACACATGTAACAAAGAGAAAGGTCACCCGGAAAATATGAAAATTCAGGTGGTAATCAGGGGTGGGGTCAATGTTTTATTTTTAAAGTCAGTCTTTTCAGTGAGAGAAGACAAGCCTCTGGCTCATCTTATGACAAAGATGATGATATTTACTTCGGATTTAGGACTCAGTTTTGTGCTCTGTCTCAAAATTACGGTGTGACCTTAAATATTTCTACAAATTAATCTGTAAACCTATTTCTAATGCAAATGAAAGACTGGCATGCTCTTCAGGAACCTCTAAATATATGTGAAAACCTTTTGAAATTGCATGTTTGCCTGACCTATGGAATTCAGATGTATTATTACATACATCTATATCTATCTACATCTATATCTATCTATATCTACATCATCTATATCTATATCTATATCTATCTATATCTATATCATCTATATCTATATCTATATCATCTATCTATCTAGATCTAGATCTATCTATCTCAGAGATTTCTACATTTTCCCTTTAAACTTGCTTTGTACTCGGCTGGGACAAATAAATCCTTTTAAAGCTCAATCCCTCTGACCAATTTAAGAATGAGATACACTGTTGCATAGAGTACCATTCTTCCTTCATAAAATCCATAAGAAGTCTAGCTTGAGAAGAGTAGTTACAGAGATCTACATTTCCTCTGCTAAATTTCTAGGACACCAGGGCTTTTTTGTTTCTTTCTTCATAAGCAACTTAGTTGTCTTCAGTGAAAATTAAATAACTATGTATTTCAAAACCAATAACACTATTTTTTTTTATCTCACTGGGATTTTGAGAGTCTGGACAGTTACAGAGAGTAGGATAATAAGTGCAAGAAATCTGTTTTAACTGCATCTTCACTCCATTTGGTTTTCCTGTATCCTTACAGAAATGTTGATAAAATCTCTCATGTTTTCAGGGTTGATTACTAATCAGAAGTTGCATTTCTATATGTAGTAGATAAAGTAAGGTTACATCTGGTATATAATCTTGCCCTTAGGTGAAATATTCTTCTGTCAATGTAGTAACCGACCAAAAAAAAAGTAATTTTAGGATAAAATAAAGGATGTGTAGGGCTGCTTTTGTTATAATTTTGTTAAGCATCATGGCCTACTGAGTGGACAACTGACTCAGGCCTTACGCATTGAGCTGAGATGCTTCCACAATTCTGCTTAGTGAACTAGAAATAACCTTGGCCAAATCACTTTGCCTCTTTGCGTGACTTCTCACATCTTCAGCAATCATAATTGTAGTTTGCTCTTTTGCAAAGTGACTAGAGATTGCCAATTAAAAATCTACTCTCCAAGTTATGCAATCTATTATTACCCATTTCAGGACAGGCTTCACTTAATATTTAAATTTGATTATCTTGTCTCTTGCTATATAGTCACAGGAACTATTCTTCCTTGAAGTTACCCTTATGCTTAAGTACTTTACTAAACTGAGATTTAAATTCTACTTAATGGGAAAAGCTGACATTTAATAACACATAGGGGTGTACTTTCTTATTGATTCTGCAGATATTAATAATAAAACTGTTGTAATTAGAATGAATGATGTATACTCTTGTGCTTTAGTAAATTATTTCAATTTAATTCTTGCATGCCATTGGATAGTGTCTAAGTATCCATCAAAGTGTGACTTACATAGAGGCCACAGAGAAATTCAGTATTACATCAGTCATTCTTGGCTTTTGGTTTTGTGTCTAATGCTGAATCTTTTTCACTGTGTTCAGATTATTTCGCATATTTTCATTGCAAAAACTATGAAAAAATCACTTTTTTTGTGAAACCTTCATGATAATTGATGAATATCCTTAAGAAAGCAGTAATATCATATTTTAATATTTTGGTTTTACACTGATTTGTCTTAACTCTTGTTTGAAAGCTCAGATTATTTTTTCATGCTGCTTGTCATAAATTGTAATGCTCCCAAAATTACAGCCTCTTACAGCAATAATTAGAAGGTATGTGGCTGTCCATGAATTCATTTTGGGCTCTCAGGAGATTGAGGTCATGCCATATCTCATCAGAGAGGCACTTTATGCCATATTTGTAATAAAGTTTCAGATTAAACATGTGGTAGCTTGATATCTTGAACACGAGATTTACACCTTTCCTTAGCAGACTAGCTCACTAGCATGCTGATTTCCATGGCTGGAAAATGTCGTCCCCTTATTAAGCTCTGTGTTGCAACTCTGCTTAGTGAAAAGCTATTCTTTATTCACATTATGGTCCTCCTAGAATACGCAAATGTATTCTCACATTCCCAAGGCAAATATCAAACAGAGACACAAGCAAAGCATTTCCATCATCATTATGTTCCTATCCCAAACAGATGTGGATTAGTGACGCCTTATTGCCAAGATCACAATCTGTAGTAGAATAAATTGATGTTGCTCTGAAACTCACCATGTCTTTTAATTTGTTATTTTCCTCAGTTTTTCCAGAACCTGAGGAAGAAAAAAGCAGGACACTGAAATCTGCAGCTGATAGTGAATACTTTGAGATGCTGTTCCAAAGTCTTTAAACTTTCTAACATCCAACAGTTGTCACTTGGATCAGTAAACTTTATAATATAAAACTATACAATATAAAGTTTATAATGACACCCAAGATTATAGAGGTTTTATAATTAACAACTTTCAAAACACTTTTACCAGGAGACAACAGATGCTTAAGCAGTGAATCTGGAAGGAAAATGGGGAAATTTTTGAGATCTTGCCTTTCAAATATATAGTTTAAGACAAAATATGTACACAGTGGTGGTTTCTTCTACTCCAGAGATACCAACATAAGTGTACCAATACTATCTACTTTAATACATATACTGAAGATAATGTTAGGCCTGTTGCCTGCCTTAAGATATGGAAAATGTACTGAAAATTAAAAGAAAGACTAGGAAATTTAAACATTAGAATTTGCTACAAAGACAACAAAAAATTAAGTCTAATAAATCTATATATCAATTTGGAAGCTATAGAGCTGTTCTATTTGTACTTTTACCAGAATATATGTTGAAATAATTTTTCTAAATTTTCTCCAGCTATTCCTGATCTTCCTCAAAAATGGCAAGTGATGAGTTATGTGTTCCACTTGATTTATGGTGTTTTATGTTCTTGCAAGATATAAAGATCTTCAGTGTTCTTGTAGAATTTGAACGAACTAAACTGAATTAACTTGTAAATGGAAGCAGGATTTTTTGAAATCTAGATAACTAAAAAGTCCTGCAGATGTTTAATTTAAAATTACAGAACATTCATTTCACAGACTGTCATAAAAATGGTCCCAGGATACATGGCTTTTCAGGGACATCTGTGAGTAATGCAAATGAGGATGCTGACTGACAGCCCTGAAAATTATTCACAGAGCAGCAGACTGGTAGCAGGAGTTTCTGCAAAGATGCTTGCAGCAAGTCTTGTTGCACAGCTCTGTTGAACATCTCACCTCCAACTCTGGCCAGTGCATTTGTTTTTTTATAAATGGGATGAAAATCTGAATGGAAACCTTGACTCTGAGCACTCTGCTCAGTCATCAGGAGACCACAAAACTTTATACATTCCTGCTTGGCTGCAGTTCCAATGGGGAGACATTTCAGACTCAGAGGCTGCAATTCAGATAATCTCTTGTATTCCTGGATGATAAGACCTGCCTGTAGTTGACATGCTCTAGTAATACAGTCTGAAGAGACATCTGCCAAAATGCACTTATTAGAAAATTTTAGTTGTAGGATTGCTTCCTTTGTTTGTACTCAAAAAGTCAAACCTATAAAGATTTTCTTTTAAATTGCTACAAAACCTTAATTGAAAAATTTTGCAAAGTGTAGTTATTCTTAACAATTATTCTTTTACTATTAAAAGAAAAAAAGTAATCATCTTTTAACATTCTCTTCTAATTTTTCTTATTGTGCACTCTTATATACCAGAACTTTGTGCTTGTTCATGTCACATATTTGAAGAAGCAGGTGAAAAAACTTCAAAGTTCAATGACAAGGTCTTTTGGAGTCATGACATATAAACACACAGGCTGTCACTCTTGTTAGCATCCTACATGCATGTCTTTATCTGAAGCTTGATTTTCGTCAGTGTTACAGGCTTGTTTCCTTTCTAGAAGGAGCTCAGTTTGGGTGCAAACTCTTCTCTTTTTCACTGATAGGTAATCCTGTTCCATAAATGAGTGAAAATCACTATGAGTTTTTGATAGTCCCAAACCATGCCTTTACAGTTTTTGTGTCTAAAAAGCATTCAAGTACAAAGTTATTATTTTTATAGGACAAGTAAGATAATTAGGATACTGTATTGAAAAAAAAAGAAAATAGTCTTTACTGAAAGTTTTAACCACTTGTGCTGGAGTTCCAGCCCAAAGTCAGAGAAACATTTATATGACAGACTACAAGGTCATGCCCTACAATGGAGAAGACAAGACATATATGACTATCTAAATCTTGTTATTGGGCTCTCGGTGCAGTGTTCATGAAGTAAGACTGTCACAGAGAGTGAAGAATCCAGAATGAAGTGAATACAATGGTCATTTGGTGTTCAGGAAGAGAGACTTTCAAAAGCAGAAGGCAGCATGGGGAGATGTTGTCTGTGGTGTGTTAGGTGTTGGCCTCAGCTGCTCAGCTCAGGACCTGAATCCTCCTTGGACCCACCATACCAGTCGGAGTTCACCAAACACAGGTTCAGGCCTGGGAGGTGGGGAGCACTTCTGGACTTCACAGACCATATCAAGACGTTTTGCATCCCTGCTTTCCTTCTCTGCTTCCCAGTGAAGTTTTCTACCTTAGCAGAATAAAATTTTTTTAAGATTCCTTTTGTGGTAGGTCAGCCCTGTTATAAAAGAAAATCTTCTATGATATTTTATTACCTACGTTGATGTAAACTAGTGCTGCTTGGCAAGAATATAACGCACCTGGATGTCCTGAGATGTCGTACTAACACTAAGTTTGTTGAGATCTTCAAACATCCACCAATCAATTGCATTTGATCACTTGGTACATTTCTACCTGTAATTTCAGCATTTAATTGCATAACTACATTTCAAAATGAGGGAAAAGAAGGTGAAAAGCTGGATATTGGTAGTCCTGAAACTAATCTGTGCAAAATTTCTACTACCGTTATTTTCAGATGCAGAAATGGAATAGATGAGGCAGTATATCAGTCTTATGTTTTGTTTTCATTTTATTTCTAATTTTGATTATCTTTTTTCTTTTAACTTTCATTTTCTTGCAGAGACAATGCAGCAATTGCTGGATTTTATAAGATAGAAATCAACAGCCTGATTTCACACTAATAGCAAGAAGTTACGGGTAATCACCTACATCCATTTTTTTTCTCCAGTTACAAAAAATCATTTCCAAAGAAAACCTAAACTGAGAAATATGATAGATAAAATGAGGGAATACTGGAGAACATGAAATTTCTTCAGAAATTATTGTATCAAATAATTTTAGGAATTTATTTTTTCCAGACCAAACAAATCTGCACAGTTTTTTTGTTAAGTAAGCTAACTAAAAGATATATATCTCTTTCTGGTGCTGCTACTGGAGATATGGCCAGCTGAGGCATGTACTGAACTGCTTTTATATTAAAAAGTTGTCAATGTAAATAAATGTTTCTGCTTTGTTGTCCTGCAACTTTGAAATTCCATCTTTTCCCACTTCAGTTTATAAACCACCAATATTTTAACCCCTAGCAAGTGCTAAAAAAGTAATTTTCTTTTCCTTCTGTGTCACGAGCATAAGTGTGTGATGGGTGAATTTAAGACAGGGATTGTTATATCGATGTGACCATTTAGACCTTTTGTGTAAGTCACTTACAGAATATGTTATTTTGGAGATGCCATTAAAATCTGTCCTCTTATAGTGCCAGAGGGCTGAGCTCTGTGTTCAGCATGATACATTTTTATGAAGATGTAATACAGTCTGGGTAGCATTTCCAGCTACACAGGTATCTACAGCCCGATGATGAAAGATTGATTCACCTTTTAGGATGAAATATGGTCTTGCTCTATCCACATCAGTATATTAAACAGAGCTGAGAACAGTGCCTGGCATGGGAATGTGACTGCACAGAGTGCAGAATTTCTCAGGCACTTCCTTGCAGGCTTTTTGCTTTTGCCAGCTCTACCTTAAACAGCTCCTGAGTTCAGTTTGGAAGCGGGATTCTTCAGTGCCTTCACCCAGGAAGTGCTCTCCAAGCAGACTCCGTCTGCAGGCTGAGAATTTACCAGTGCCACGAAACCTGGGCTCTTCAGTGCTGGCTTCAGTGATAGAGAGGCATGTTCCCAGGCATGTGTGCATACCTGAAGAAGTAGACATAAAAAATGCCTGCGAGTTTCTTTGTAGGTAGAATCAAATAGTCTTCAGTATCGTTGACATGCCAGGCCATCCTGTTCTTGTGATCTGTTTGGCTAAAAAAGGAAACACTTGTGGCCATCATTTGGCAGAAACCTGAACATATGTGTTGCAGCTAGGTTTCTTGATGATGCACAGCTAAATAATATGCTTAAAGACAAACTGAATTTGTTTTTCATCCTGTCAGCATATGATTATATTTCGCTTCGTGTGAAAATTGTAGTTTCTTCACCTAGTGTCACGGTAGAATTGCTTACCCATGCGTGAAGTCTGCTTCCACAAGGCGAGTTCTTGAAGCAATATTTGTAGGAGCAGGTACTGCCTTCTTGCTTTTGTCCAAGGGGGTATTTAAGATGGCCAATATGTACAACCAAGGCATCATGACCGTGGGCTATGAGAGAAGACACACCTTCTCTATCTCCCTGCCCTGTCATTAGACTTTCCAAAACATCGCAATTGTCAGATGAAACACATGAAGGAGCTGGAGATAACTGCTATGTTTTGGAATGAACAGTGTCTTCAGCAAATATCCTGGGGGTGTTCTTTTGTCACACAGTTTAAAAAAAAAATCAGGAAAGTCTCTAGAGGAATAACTTCATGGAGTTGCCCCTACCCCAGAGGACACTCTCACCTCTCTGGCAATCAAGCAGTGCTTTTTGCAGAGAACCAGGACACCAGGCAACTCTCCTGAGAACTAAGGCAAATCAGTAGCTCTAGAAACCAAAGGAAGTCCAGCTGGCTCTAAATTTGTATGATGTTACTGAATTGCCAAACTCAATCATTTATGAGCACAAAGTCCATACCCGTTATCAATACTAGAGCCAGAGGCTTTAAGGGAAGGTCTAAAGGCTAACACAGCTTTCTATGGATCCGAGCACCCCTTTTAAATATAGATTGATCTACCAATTGCTCCAAAATGCTTCTGTGCACTCTAACAGATGATTTGTTTGTAAGACATGCTGCGGACGAAGGAAAACTAGAAAAATTTCTGAAATGCCTATAGATGGGACACTCAAGTTTGCTTGTGTTTTTGTTTGGTTGCTGTTTAATTAGTTCTTTGGGGTTTATTTTGTTTTGTTTTGTTTCATTTAGAGTCAAGAAATTTTAACAATTCAAAAGCACTCTAGGACTGCTGGGTGTGATTCTTCTTACCTAACCATAATGCAGATGTCTACATCTCAGGCAGTCTCCCAGGAATCTCTTCTTCTCTGGAGAGAAATAGACTTTTTAAGACATGCTTCAGTTCATTGTAATGTGTCTGTCTTCAGAAGATGAGTGAAACCTGGTCTGAAAGTATCTGTAACACTGCCCTGATGATTAAGGAAGGCTTCAAGATGTATGTCATGCATGTCTAAAACTGAGATGGATCCCACTTGCAGTGTTTATAGATTGTTTGGCCAGATTAATCACCAGCTCCAGGTCTGCAGAGGTTTGTTTATGAGGCAGCGTCTCTCGTATCTTATATTCTCCTCTTAAATTAAATTCTCTTGAGCAAATATCCAAGTGGTGAAACATCTCTGCTTTTTTACAAACGACATTACAATGATGCACATCAATGTGTGCACTCTAGAAAAACACTGGGAAAAAATCCACAAGAATGCTGTGCCTAAGAATTAGCCAAATTAAAAAAGCAAGCACACAAACACACATCAAAATCCAAAACACATTAATTAAGATCCCTAAATATTTATAAACCACCGGGAAGGGGACAGCAAGGAAAAAGATGAAAACTCTACTACCCTTATTTTGGAGTAAAGGACTTTAAAAGAAGATAAAAAAGAGATTATATAACTCCTCATGTAATTAAGTAATAAAATATTAAAAGTTCTCTAGAAAGTGTTTTACTTGAGATGATAATTTATAGGTCTAAACTAACATTTTATTTGATTTAAATATGTTCATCTATGCTTAATATAACCATTTTGTTTGGTATTAATTTGCCTTAAATATTTGCCAGTTGTGCTGTTTAAGTGAGTATCTGACTCTTGTTCCAGTGGTACACAAACTGTTGGTATCAATTTGTCTTCTGAGCTGAGAAACCTTTGTGTGCTTAAAAATCATGAGTCAGATATGCAAAAAAACATAAATTCTGAAATTGCAACCTAAAATAAAGAGTTAGGATGCCTTTTGCAACTTTGCATGAGGATCCGTTTGTGTGCATGTGTAACTAAAACTTAAAGGAGAATTATCTTCTCTAAAGTCGGTATGAACTTTCCACAGCCCAAGGCTATCTTCAAATACAAAGGAAATAATACCTCACTCCTCTGGCTCATTTTAGAAGCTGTTTTTCCTACTTCAGCTGGGATCTGCTGAGGGCTGAACACTTTGCTCCCTACAGCTACTGAGGAGTGAAAATGAAGTGGGAGCTGCTGAGCTCTACTCCCTGGTATCCAGTGATAGGATGTGGAGGAATGTTTTAAAGCTACACCACAGGAGGTTTGGGCTGGACATGAGGAAGCATTTCTTTACTGAGAGGGTGGCCAAACACTGCAACAGGCTTTCTTAGAAAGGTGTTCAACGCTCCAGGACTGTCAGTGTTTAAGGGGCATTGACACAATGCTCTTTATAATATACTTTTACTTGGCCAGCCCTGAATTTGTCAAGCAGCTGGACTTGATGATCTTTGTAGGTCCCTTTCAACTGAAATATTCTATTCTATTCTATTCTATTCTATTCTATTCTATTCTATTCTATTCTATTCTATTCTATTCTATTCTATTCTATTCCATTCCATTCCATTCCATTCCATTCCATTCCATTCCATTCCAGCGAGATGAAGCCCCTCATGCATCCATCAGTGCTCTTCTGCTCCATGACTTTGGCACTGCTAACCTTGCCCTCGCCTATACCATTCCTTTCCCCTGCAGTTTGTCACCCGTCTCTGCATCCATTAAGAAACTAATGATGCTGAACTGTTGCAAGATTTCAATTGTTTGTGTTAAATAATGTCTGGCACATACACGAATTGAGATAAACAGAAACTGGGAATAAATTGTCTGTTGTTTAAATGAGGCAAAATCCTGTGGGGATAATTCTCTGAATGTGCAACTTAAGATGATTCAAGAATTATGGAAGTTGAGTGAAAGCTTGTGTTACATGTATTTTCTGTGATTCAAGTTTGCAGTATAAACATCTTAATACATTTTTAATATACAAGGAGGAAAAAAGGAGTGGGGAGCAAAGCAAACTAATGTTTTTTGGATAGCACAGATTATGTTTTTGATAAAGATAAACTACCAAAGGACACTTCAGACGAAGTGTGCCCCACTTGATTTTTTTCAACACATACACAGAGAAATACATTTATTTATTTAAGTGATGTATGTATGAAACAATGTTGTCCAGACAATGCTTTATTTCTTTACATGGCAAAGCGGTACACAAAAGGAAAGGAAAAAAAAAGGCTTACCTCTACAAAAGAAAATGAAGAACATTTAATGTTGCAGATAAGTAGGTGTATGTATAAGAATATATAATTAACATAATACTTACCAAAATACCAGTTTCATGTCAGGTTAATTGTAGACCCTTGAAGCATCTTTAGAAGACAATTAGAGCAGTGAAAGCATACACTTTGACCCTGCTTTCCTTCACAGTCAGGGCTTGATAGCACTACAGCTTTCAGCAGATATGTGACACATCAAAAGCATTCTAAATGCCAGTGATGACAGAGCATAAGCTGTTGCTCCAGGCTGGCTGAAACCTGGGAAAAGCATGGCACATATTTATGAGTTTTGGTGCTGCATATTGTACAGCAAGTGATCTAAGCCATAGTTCAATACAGCTAGGAGCAAACACCTGTTCCATTTAAGAATTTAAATTGCTTAGCCAAAGCATAGCTGGTTGGGCTTGATGATCTAAGAAGTTTTTGCCAACCTAAACAATTCTATGGACCTATAATTACAAGATTCAGTACAGGCCATCTCTTGACCTTTGCATACTTATATTGGCTTAAATCATGACTGTTTCTTCACATTGCCAAACATCAGTGTAAGGAAACATAGGCATCATTTTATTTTTTCCAGATTTTCCATCTGTGTGTGAAGCGGGCTAACCTTTGACACAGTATTATAAGAAAAAGTGAGAAGAGGTTTACTATGCTTGAAAAAACCCCTGTTCTTTCCATTCTTGATCCTGTAAAATATAGAAGCATTTATGTGAAAACGGCCCAATAATTTTTAGTGAGTAGAGTTTTTGCTCTCACAGGATTCTTTTAAGTCAAAGAGCTTTCATATTTCTTTCTTTCTTTTCTCTGGTGGCAATTCTTAGCTTTTCCCCATGTTCTTGTGCAACAACTGCTGTATTATTTCACACTGACTTGTATTAATTTAGGACTAGAATTTCTGGCACACGTAATGAGTTCTTCATATGTCTTTCTTATTCCCTTTTTTTCTTTATATTAAATTTCCCATTTTTCACTAAAGTTCTGCATATTAAATCTGTCCATATGACAGCCAAGCCTGAGTTATCTCCCAATCCATGATGTACTGCTATCTTTTTTAATATATATTTGGTTTAATACTTAGAAAAGAACAGACGGCTTTGTACCAACAAACACAGCACTGTTGTGCACTTCACATGTGAAGTAAGGATTCTGTCTTACTTCTTCCCCCACAGTTTACTGCCATCATTGAATTTTTATGGGAAAAAATATGGTTCAGTTTGTCTGGATCATACCAAAATATATGTTGGTGTCGCTACGACGTGATAAGATGTTAAAGGATTTTAAATTTTTTTTCTAAAGTTGCCTGTATGACTGCAATATTTGCATTTGGCTTTGGAGATGTTTGTTTTTGTGTTGTGTTCCTCCTTGCCCTGTCTTTTTAGGATTCATTTACATAGTCAAAACAACTGACTTGCCACAGTAATTTCATAGATTTGATGTTTAAAATATACCGTTATATATCTGACTTTGTGTAACAAGGCATATGGTGCCCAGAGAAGTTGAGGCAGCCCGATCCCTGGAACTGTTCAAGGCCAGTTTGGATGAGGTTTTGAGCAGCCTGGTCTAGTGGAAGATGCCTCTGCCCATGGCAGAGGGGATAAGAACTAGAAGATCTTTAGAGTCCTTTCTAACCCAAGCGTTCTATGACTCTATGATTCTATGACTGAAAATTTTATGATCCGTAGAATTGGGTTTTCGTAACAATAGAAGTGAAAAATGATAAACATTAAAGTTCATGCAGAATTAAGGTATTTGATTAATGTGCAAATGTTAGGTTTCCTTGTGAGCAATTAGAGCAATTAGTTCAATTTTACTTTTCCTCCTGTCTTCATGTGACACAATGTATAGCAAGTGAAGACAACTTTTTTCAATAATACTTTCGCTCATAACACACTGATGCACTTCAACACCTGGGCAATTCCACCTCCTGGTTCTCTACAAGCCTTGGTTGTTCCTTGTGTAGCAGCCCCCTAAGCCCATCTGTACTGTGTGTACAGGTGCAGCGAGCAGCAGAGCTGGGGGATGTCCCAGTGCACACACACGGACACACGCACATGTGCTCATACATTATACGGCCACAACAGCCCACGAGATCTGCACCAGCCAAAATCAGTACTTCACTGGCACCACATCAGGTCCAGCAGAACGTTATATTCACTATTGGGCACATACTAATGGATAGCTTCACTGGATAGCATTGGGTAGCTCCAATGGACAGCTGATGGCCCCTAGACCTGCAGAGACCACCTATGTGTCCACCAAGTGCAAAGCTTGGCCAGATAAGCAAGTGGACCTGCAGCCATCTTACTCATCTCTGCTTCCTTCATTCTCCCATTCTCTGTTTTAAATCATGCCCAGAACAAGATCTAAAGTGAATATACATTCCCAAAGGACTTCTGAAAGCCTGTATCTTTCAAATATTGGCTCTCTTACCTTACAAACTCAAGTGTGACTGGTACAATAATCCTATTTAAAATAACTGGATTTGCATTAGATTTTCTCTGGTTTAGAACAAGGCAAATATTTCCATTTTATAGTAGTTCAAACACCCAAGGAGATGTGGAAAATTGTTTGAGTTTCTTGTAGATAAAAATCAGAAAAAAATCTGATGCAGTGGAATTTAAAAATAAATTTTGGCTATTTATTTTCCAAATACCTTTGGAAGGATGTTGTCCATAATCACACAGAGTGTAGCAAGCATGGTTTTACCAAAGCTGTTTGTGAATTTTAATGTAATTTCTTTTTAAGACCACATAGTACGTAAGTAAACTATTTCATAGTCTGCAATCATTAGTGTCATGTGGAGAATCTGAATTGTCTTTTTTCACTATAATTCTTTCTTATTTTAAAGCAGATAAATCAAGCACATATTTTAACAAATTTATTATAATCTCAACTATAAAAGAGTTTAAAAAATACATCCCAAACATCAAAGTTAATGCTTTCAGAATGATTTATATTTCTGCCATTAAAAGGCTGTGCAAGGCAACACAGAGTTAAAATAAATTCCTTTATGACCAGTCACTAAATCCGTGATATACACATCATTAAAATAAAGTATGGGAGGAAATATGTGACTCCGTCAGAAACTGAGGTCAATTAGTGACTCGTTGTGAAAAAGCAGTGAAATTGATTTGTAACTGTATCTCTTCAGGCTGCTGCCATTTTGTAGAGTTAATAATAAAGTCTGAATTCTGACAAGGAGAGTCATTAAAGCACTTCATAGGCAAGAGTTATTCATTACCTTAAAACTTATTATCTTGAATTTATTCCCTTCTGCTAAAAAGATTTGTCATGTCCAAGAGATTAATGATTCTGAAAGAGATGGCTGACGTAAGTTGTAGTTCTCTGCGTTTTCAAGTGATTTACATGCAATCTGGGTCTTTTGTACAGTTTTTAAAAATTACTGCTCTCGAATCTCACACCTTTATTTATTAATTTCCCTTCAAGAGTGTGGCACCACTGGGCCTGAAAATCTCCTGCTTACATTTAATAAGGAACTTGGAATGTACTGTATTTCAATAAGTTTTATTTCACTTGGATTTATATTTTAAAATATCCAATTTGTTTAATTTATTATCAACTTAAATATATCAGGAAAACTCTATTTTCATCTCTCTGTCTATGTCTGCCTAGGAAAGCATTCACTAGATAAGCGTAGCTAGATTTTATCGATATTTTTATCCCTGAATTGTAAAAGTTTAAGGTCTGCTGGATGTGTGTTTATAATTCCTCTCTAATCATCTGTCCAGAATGAAACTTTTAATAAATCAAAAACTAAATTCCCATTTAAGCAGAAATTAGCCAAAACACTGGAAACTTTGTGAAAAATATGGATAGCACGCTTACCAAGAATTAGAAAATTACTGGTCAAAAGTGCTCAGAGAATTTCCCGTTTAGCGCTATTGCATTGCACAATGCTGCAATGCTTGATTTTTCCTACTAAAGTATTATTTCACACTGGAATTTTGGCTTCTCCTTTTTATTAAGTGATTCATCCATATAGGGTGTTTACAGCATCTTAATACTCCTAACTAATTAACTGTAGCTCGTTCAGGAAAGGTGAGTGGCTTTAGCACTCACAGTTTGCATTTAGTTTTTGCTGTGAGCTCAAACAGATGGGTTACAATGACACCACACATCTAGTAAGACTATGTATGTAATAGAGTAAGGGGACTACAAGGAAAGTTTCTTTCCGTAAAATTTCCCCAAAAGCACTTCGTATGCATGATGAGGTTGAGTTCCCTGCAGCACTCTGTGGTGTTGGCCTCCAAGGAGTGCTTTGGGGTTGCGCTCAAGAACAGCTTTGCTGTACAAATGTGCAATAAACCTTAAAGAACATGATCTGCAATTTCCAAACTGCTGTGAGGTTGGGAAGAGAAGGGATAATCACTGTTCTTCAGATAAAAACATCAGCTGTGTCATCACAGGAAGGACATAGACCTGTTGGAGTGAGTCCGGAGGACGTAATGAAGATGTTCAGAGGGCTGGAGCAACTCTCCTATCAGGACAGGCTGAGAGAGATGGGGTTGTTCGGCATGAAGAACAGCAGGCTCTGGGTAGACTTTAGAGCACCTTTCAGTACCTAAAGGGGATAAAAGAGAGCTGGAGAAGGACTTTCAGGAAGGGCATGTAGTTATAAGACAAATGGAAATGACTTTAAACTGAAAGAGAGTAGGTTTAGATTGGATATTAGGAAGAAATTCTTTACAGGAAGGATGATGAGGCCCTGGCACAGGTTGTCCAGAGAAGCTGTGGCTGCTGCATCCCTGGAAGTGTTCAAGGCCAGGCTGGATGTGGCTTTCAGCAACCTGGTCCAGTGGAAGGTGTCCCTACCCGTGTCAGGGGGATTGGAACTAAGTGGTCTTTAATGTCCCTTCCGATCCAAATGATTCTGTGATTCTATGAATCAATGATCTTCACAAATCTCATGCTGGAGAGCACCAATTGAAGTACAAACAACAGCAAAAATTAGAATCAAAGGCCAAAAGAAACAGTCAGGTGAAGGAAAGAGTTCAGTAGACTCAATGGGCCTGAGTGACACCTCTCTCTAGAGGAAGGAAATGAGTTTGATTTCTAGGAGCAAGGCTTGGTAAGTGGCAAGGTAGGAGATTTTAGAACATGCTAAAGAACTCAGTTTCATCATAGATAATGATCTCTAAAAACATAACTTACCATAATAAAGAACTCTATTTCTCCATAATTATCTGTGCATGGTACTGCTATCTGTGTGAGTGTGTGTGCATGTATGTTTGCATTTCTATATGTGCATCTGAGGGCTGGATTGTCCAAACATGATGTTTAGAGTCCTTTTTCTGGTCTGCCAAGGATATGGGCAGACCTCTTCACGGGCCACTACCTCGGGGCCAGGAAATTGTGTATGCTTGACCACTTCCATTAGCAGGCTGTAAATATTCCTTATCCTTTTGTGAAAGCTGTCACAGAGAATAAACAAGGTTTTGGGAGAAATGGTCCCCTTGTGCTGTCATGTTAAGTACAGCTTCTTCTTACATCTTCCATGAAGAATGATTGCATTTACCATTTTCCCATTTTTTTTCTGGTTTTCTTAGCTCAGCATAATTTTAGTAGCTTCTTACACGTTATTTTACTAACTTTAATTTGTAATTAAGCATGAATATTCCAAGCCACATCTAGAAGAAGCAAAGCTGATATAACGAATACAGGCAAATTATGAAAGCTTGTTCCAGTTTAGACCTGAATTCTGGTTGTAACCCTCTGGTTTTTTTTAAAACAGTCCTGGGCATCAAGAATCAGCTTGTCTCTTTCTTTTCACAAATGATTAGTTCTGTTTGAATGAAAACTTACACTAGACGATCCAAGCACAGTAATATGTTTTTCTTTCATCTTTCAGAGCATGATGGAATTAGGATGTGTGTACATGAGTTTTTTCTTTTGTGATTGTGATTTCTGATTAATTTCTGCATCTTGATCTTAATGTGAAGCAATCTCTGTGAAAGTATAGTAAATCTGTCCATGTCACATAAGATTGCTGTTCCATTATTCTTCTGCAGCAACTTTTCCTCTTACCCTGATCACCCAAACAAAACAACCCCTCATGACTCTGAAAATGCACTGTACTGGGTTGTATATATGAGAGGCAAGTGGCATCCTTAAATAGCCCACTGGATTTTTAGTTTCAGTAACCAAGAATAGTTTTTCTGCACTCCTACATGGACAGTACTAGCATGGAAGATTTTTCAATTTTTCATATCCAGAGTGCCCTTTTTCTTTGAACAAGAAAAACCTTATTCTTAAAATATAAGTCCCTGTACTGGCCTAAGCCTTACTTATTAAAAAATAAGACGATAGTTGAAAGCAGTAACTTTCCCATGTCAGTAGTAAATCTGCTGGGACCAGATTTCCAAACACTCAGAACAGCCTGCATACAACGTGACCTGGAGGTCAAAAGAAAGTTAAAGCAGAATAAAAGGAATATATAGAAAGTACACTGTCTGTTCCATATAAACAGCTTGTGTGGATATTGCCACCTGACACTGAGGAAGTCTTTGGGTGAATTTTCTTTATAGATATAAATGAACTCTTTTAAATTACATCTAGATGTAACGATGCAATAATTTAGTTTTTGCACAGTAAGAATCCCCCACATCCTTTTTTAATGCAGCCTTGCTTCTGTCCTTTTTCTTGTGTTAATTATTCTAGTGCAAAAGTTACTGTTAAGTTTAAAATAAACTGAAATTGTTGGCTAGAACTGGGCTAGAAGTCTGCAAACCTTTGCTTGCGGTGATTATCTATGGAAAATATATGTGCACAAGAGAAACTAATTATTTTTTATATTTTTACATGGGCTTTATTTACCTGGGGTCTGAAAACAGAACATTTTTCAGATCAGATCTGTGCGGGGAGAGAACAGAAGGCCTACTTATTATATATTGGCCTGCAACTATTACGCCGATGCAGTTAAAGCAAAAAAAAAATCCAACAGAAGTTAATTATTTGCTTCTTGGTTAAGTTCTGTTGTAAATATGGTGTTTAACATGGAAGTTTCTTTGTTCACTTGTGCCATTCTATTAACAGCTATCAAATCCAACTGTTTACCTTCTGGTATTGTTTCAGTTGACTAATTCCCTTTTAATTAGTAGGACTTTTTATGATCATCTTCCTTAACATTTTAGTTAATCAGTTTCCAAATGCCTGGGAAAGTAGCAAGAAGGAGAAAGAGAAGAAGAAATGCAGCAACGCAATTAATTTTGTTTAGCTTTAGTATCCTCTAAAAGTATCAAATGGAGAAAGCGTCCTTCAGTAGCCCATTCACCTTCAGTAAAACGCTATCATATCTATATTCTGATATGGTGCTGATTCTAATCAGTGGATTCTATTATAGGCCTTTAAGCAAAAAAAGAAAGTGCTGATGAAGGCCATAAAAATAAATGAGGCTTATTGCTTCTTGACATCTTTAGCACTTTCTGAGGTTTCCTGAGTGAGCAGGGGTAGCAGACAATAGCTGGAAGATTGTGTGTAAGATAATGAGAAAAATAAATGCATCCTCGGAAGCAGCCAGCAGGAACTATGGCTAACATTCATTACGCAGGGTCTGGGCTGCTCCCAGCACGATGTTATTAATTTGTGGAATGAGCTAAGAGGTGCGAAAGAAAGCTGATGTTTGCTCCTAACCTTCCTGCCCAGCATTTTGAATATTAACAAAGAGGTCAAATGCATTATCTCCTTGAAATTGTCTTTGTCTCTCCTGTTTTCCTTCTGTGAGAAGTGAAGCAAAACATACCACTTAGAAGAAAGGGATGTGGGAAGCATCTCCTGCCCTCTCTTTTGTCAAAGAAAAAAAAAAAAGGACTGCACAGAAAATAGGTGATGGAGATGAGAGTGTGTTTTAGAGATGATATGGGGAGAGAATGTTCTTCAAATTCAAAAGGCAGTCTCAGTTCCCTTTCCAGAACTGTTCTGGGCGTGATAGTTTAATAGCAGAATTCATGAGAAAGTGAGTATAGCATTTAAGTGTTCACACAGCAAATTTCAATTCTTGCATTCACAGCCTCTCAGGAGTATTCCGCATCATATCTACTTCAGTAAGTGGGTAGGTCAGTATTTATTTGTTCTTGGGATGTAGATCAGGTTTACACTTCATGTACTTTCATAGCACTGAAGGCCAGGCTGTATATATGCTGTATGTATGCATGGCAGCTTCCGCCTATTGTGGGGTTTATGTACTTCAATTTTTTGTATGAGTTAACTAACCAGAAATAGACTCAGACTGTGATTACTGGCATAGCAAAAGAGCACAGTCTTAACCACAAATTGGAGTATTTTGGAAGAAAACACGTGATTTGTAACTAAATTTACACTGAACATGCACATAGGTCATTTGGTATAAAAACAGCATGAGCAATGTTGTTGATTTAATAGGCAATTTAGTGAACAAGAATTCTACACCAGAGACATTTTAACTCCTTCCAGTACAGATCTCACAGAGAAACACATGCACACTCACTTAGCCCAAAGTATTCTAAGTAACTCTGCTGGCTTCACTGGGAATCAGTTTAAAGTTAAGCATACATCATTCCAAGTCCAAAGATTTTTTTTTTAAATAGCCTTATAATCTGATCACAGAAATTTTACAATTGGAATAAAAGGAAAAGTAATTAGATGGCTTATCTTCTGTTTCCTACTCATTTTGCTGTACTTGAACATAAGAAACAAAGATGTAGATGTGGCAAGACAAAGTGCTTCCTTTCCTTTTGCGTTTGTACCTCTTAATCTTGAAGATCCAGCAGGGAGTGATAACAGTATGTATGATAAACTGGGACAAAATGTTAACATGTCAGCCTTACAAAGGAATGATCAGGAAAGTGTAAGAGAAACAGTCCCTTTGCTCACTCATCTAACAGTGATTCTGTTCAACTGACATTAATCTATTTTCTGAAACAGAGAAAGTGCCAAAGGAAGGTATTTTGTCTTTGTTCAAATATTTTGTGACTGTACTTTGGCAGGTTTATTTTGCTGAGCTGTGGAAGAAGAGAGGGTATGCTCTGAATTTGGAATACAGAATGATTAGGAAGCAGTTAAATCTAAGACCAAACAGAATATTTGAGAAAGAAACCCAGTTTTCTCTTGAAGTTTTCTTTCAGATTTTTTTTCTTTAAAATGCACTCAGGTACCAATACCTGCAAATTGGCAAATAAAGTTTTCGGAAGGTACAAAAAGCCTTCTTCTATATGGTTTTGCATAAGAAGTCTTGATTATATCTTTAGAATCTTTCCAAATTCTTTCTTTACTTTTTCTTTCACACTTTCACAAGGTCTAGACTGGCAACCTAAATCAGTAGTTTCTGCTTCTGATATATCAAATATCTACATATTGAGCTCCAGCACTTGATGCTTCTATTCCATTCAAGAACTCTTCACCATGAAGGTCTCAAAGTGTTGAGTTTTTTCTTTAATTGCAGATTTTCCATAATATAATGGAGCTAAGATAATACAAATCCTGTGAGACACCAATTTAGTCATTTTGAAGGAGAAGTGACTGACATTGCATAGAAAAAAAGAGGTGATACAATTTGAGCAATTTGAAGAGGTAGATTATATCAGGCTAGACATCACACTAGATGGCTTTTACTGAAAATTAATTAATAAGCAGAAGAAACATACTGCTAAATACAGAGAATAATTTGGCTAGGAAACAAATTTAACACTTATTTAAGATCAAGCTGATGTTGCTCAGTGGAGAAACTATAAAAGTGGGGAGTTGATAGCAAGTTCAACTGAAAGGGAAACATTAGCCTAAAAGAAGGATACTACTGAAATGTCTCAAAAATCAATTTTGGGAACAGTCATGTTTAATAGTTTTATTTATGATCTTGGTATAGAAGCAAAATTGGGAAGCATCATTTGGAGGACAGAAGAGTATTGCCTCATCATAGTGAAGACACTAAACGACCTTGAGATCAGAGGTAATAAGAAAAGGAAGAGATTCATAAAGTGCAAGGGGATAGTATAAAATAAACTAAGAAGCCTAGTTTCAAACCTGTCCACTATCATCTAGGAATACATAAGTTAGAAAAAGCTGGAAGGGCCTTGGTCACCTGAGTTCATCAATGAAACAGCATTAATTTTCAATATGATCCAACTGTGAAAAAGACAAACATCTTGTTAAGATTTACAAGTAATTTTTAACATAGATTTCACAAGACTCATTGTGCATGAATCCAAGGAGTTTTCCTCTCAAGAAGAGAGTACAATTCTGATGATATGTATTCAAGAACGATGTATCAAACTATATAATGATTTTCTTTCCGTTATTACGATGTTCAAACATTTGAACAGTGGCTATGAAAGCCAGCGTAATCTTAATCCTTGAGCTATTCAAAGCCTGACTGGACAGAGATCTGAGCAATGTGCTCTCGTTGACCATCACCAGGGTTTGGATAAAATGACCTCCAAATATCCTATCCAACCTTGAATGTTCCGTTAGTCTTTGACTCTAACTATGGTTTCTTCAGAAAAAAATTTTATAATCTAGTGGCTCTAAAAGTGTCACAAGACACAACACTTTTGCAGATAAAGTCTGATGAGTTTATGAAAGGTATTGTATGATTTCTGGCTCTAGAAGGAGGGAACTTGCTTAGGCATATTTCCATCGGTTACTGCTCTCAAATTTCCCAGATGGTTGAGGAACTAATAATGTCAAAGATATCGGCAGCTCCTAGCAAGCAAAGTTCCCTGTAACAAAAATCTTTAGGATTTTGGACACTTTGATCAGGATAAAGATCCTTCCTGATTCCAGATGAGGCTGTTATTCTGACCAAAAGCATTTACACAAGACATATTCATCAGTGAAAGGAGTCACTGTTTTGGGGTTTTTGTTTTGTTTTGCTTTTGTTAAAATAAAGACAACTAAGCAAACCCTAATTCTATTCCATCCTCAAAAACTGATACTGGATGCTTGCATTCGTCTCAACCTTTGTTTAACACAAAGTCTTAAAAGTGTACAATAAATACTTTGGGGTTTGGAACTAGATGGTTTTTCGAGTCCCTTTCAACCCAAACCATTCTGTGGTTTTATGAAATCTAACCAACTGCAGTATGATGCAGTAAAGAGTCTGAACTTTGTGTGCATCACTGGGAGCGGGCAGTATAAAGATACTTTGTATTTTCATAAAGGAAAGTAAGAGGTGAGAATGGGCAGTTGCAATCTTTACAAACCCACATAGAATTTCACAGATTTTTGAAAGAACTGCCATGAAGAAGTCAAGTTACAGCATGTGTTGCCAAGGATAGATTCTTTCAATATAAGTTTGCTGATTGAAAATAAGATCAGTATCTACCCGTAGAAAATATTTTCCCATGTTGATAAGAAATTGTGCTAAATATCAAAAGTAAAGTTTTTTAGCTTAAGCTTCCTACCATTGTTAACTCTGGAACAGTCATCTGCACTTCTTTCAGTTGTTTTACAGAGATTGAAAACCCCTGCATATGTCATCAGTAAAGATTTTCTGTTGATGGACTGCTGACACAAAATGTTCCACATGGTTGGATTAAATCCCAGATTTTTAGAAGATCTTCTAAAATTGTAGAAAATCTTCTAATTGTACCTTTAGAGAAAATCCATTCAGTCAAAGTTACACTTGACAAGTGGAAATGAGAATTATTACAAAGTTTGAATACAAAATGTGGTCTATTTTGTGGTCATTTCCTAAAACATACTAGAGTTTGGGTTATTTTTAAATTTTTAAATATAAATGTCGTATGATATTAATTGAAAGCTGCAGAGGCACTGAAATAAAGAATATTAAAATAACTTCCAGCTATCTAACAGATTGTTGCGACAAAACCTCTCCTTCACAAAAGTTGCTGTTCATAATGATCACTAGAATTAAGATTTCTTTGAATCTTTAGTTCTTTATTGGTAGAATAAGAAATTAAGTATGACTTTATTCTCTGTATTTATATCAGTTAAGTAAATTTGTATTTCCATGACTTACTTCTCTTCAGAAAAAGTAATTATATTTAATACTATCAAGCCCTAGAGGTATTTTCAGTTTACTGGTTTGCCAATTCAGTGTTACCAGTGTACCATTACAAAATTAGAACTTAGTTTCAGAAATCTCCTTTAACTACTTCTCTTGGGACTCTTGCTTGTAAGCCAGCTGAATGTGTTGAAAATCTTCGTGTTCCTTTCTCAAAACTGAGAAACTTTCCTTTCTATCCTTTAAATAGATAACTCTTCTTTCCTATTTTGTTACAGATAATACGCAAAAGTATCTGTAGAACATTTCTGTCTTCTGCTTTGCTGGTGGCAGGTTTTCCAACAGCATCTTCTCTTGTTCCTCATCTTCCTTTTAGACAAAGCTGCCATCTTTTGATACACACCAGTAGAAAGAAGAATACATTAATTTAAACAAAAAATGATACTTAAGAAAGAATAAATTAAAATAAGACAGGATGAAAAAGATGATAACGATAACTTGTTTTTCTTTGAAGTACCTAAAATCTGTGGTCATCAAAGACCTGGAAGTGTGTTCAGTGTCATGACAACAAAGTAATACATTAAAATTATTTTAGTAAATTTGCACATTCTATATATTAAATTTTCCATTAATATTTTCATAGTATTACAGTCCAGAAAGAGGCATTAGATTATCTTGCCTCTTTTGATGTTGTAAAGTGTACATTTCACCAAGAGAATTACACAGAGAAGAGTATTATCTATACTGAAGGTCTTTTTTTCCTTTTTTTTTTTGTAGTCTAAATAAGAAAGTCGTTTCCATGCATGAATGTACTGTGCTAAGTAAAGAGTAAAAATGGTAGCTCACACATTCAATCCCCAGTCAGCCCTAGTACACATCACTAGTGCTCTCTGGCACAGAAATGACTACCAGCCAGTTCAAAACAATGCCAAGACATTATTCAAGGATGCACCAGCAACAATATCCAAAAGTAAGCTGGGAAAAAACCCCCCACAAAACGCCCCACCCTTTCTCTAAGTTTGTTTTCATTCATCCTCCCAAGTCCTCCTTTGAGCTTTCAAATATCCCAGGGTCATTCTGGCATACCTCATAGTACCATGAGATTTTATGACAATTCAGATTGGAATTATCTTTGAGTCATCTAATTTAACCTCCTCAGAACACACAATGTACGGCCACAGATCCATTTCACAGAAATCTCAGCCATATGGTCTCCAGAGCAACTCCCAGATTATTTCAAACAGTTTTTACAATCCTATGAAAGTGCTCAGAGGAGATTCAGGCCAAATGTCATGTGCTGTGGATAAGGCTAGTCTATGAAGCAAGTCTTATGGCTAAGAGTCCCTGCCCTAAACAATTTAACAATGAAAATGTACCCTATACTTTTATATATATGAATTGATAAGACAAGATACCTCTCGGGACTTTTTCATCATTGATTTTGAGAAAAAATATTAGGTTTCTAAGTCGGAAGGTCAAACTTCCACATTAGCATTTTATAACTTTTAGATGCAGCTTTTCTTCTTCACCCTTAAAAGGGTTTCCTTCTCCACCATAATCTGATTTCCTGTCCCTTACTAGATATAATGTACCTCTCACTTGCAATATCTATCTTGGCATTTTGCACACATGGTGCAAATTAATCCAGGAGAAATACCCAGAGAGACCATGTCAATATATAGGCAGGCCAGAAAGGAGCTAACTATATTTCTATTTTTCTAACATACAACCATAATTTATTTTGAAAGCCAATTCTTTTATAGAATTTGCTCACTGGCTGAAAAATTCAACTGGGTCTTAATCCTGTCCTCAGAGAACAATCTGAGCAGCCAACCTGTGAGATGGAGAACACTTCATGAAATCATACCCAGAGGCTGCAGATGGAAAACAGATATGGCTGCGTCCATAACTTCAGTCTCATGAGGGAATAGAGAGTGGATCAAACAGATGTGGATGCAGAAAATCTCCACATGCACAGCTGACACTTCTCATCACCTACAATGGTTTGATCTGTAGGAAATTCTGCACCCACTTTCACACGCGGGCTGTAAAGCAAATCACTATTTATGTATCTGCATGTTCTCAGTAAGCTTCTATTTCTGCTTTAAATAAATAAATCAGTAAATATATATGTATGGGATACTAGGCAGTCCCACCTAAAATGATATGAAATGTCATGTATTTAAAACCAGTAAATTTCTAGATTGATTGAATATTCTTCAGGACTTTATTTAGCAAAACCTCCTTAAGCACATCATATAAATGCACTAAAATCCTAAAAAAAGAATATGTGTCTGTATACAGTCTATACTTATTACATTTATATAATATATGCATATTATATTTATACATAACATGTTCCTGCATACATCAGTGAATGCACATAGTAATTGTTTTGAAGTTTTTTCATGTAGTTGGAATTCTGAGGAAATATAGCATTGGAGTCATAATACTAATGCCTATTTCCCTAGAGGTATTTTATGTTAAATTTTTATATAATGTAGGTTAAGCATATATCTAGACATCAGATTGAAACCCAGAGCTCTGAACTCTGAATGGATTAGTTTAACAGGGAGCAGCCTAAAGCCATACAGATGTCAAGAGCTAGCCCTAAGGGACAGACAAGGAACAGCCACCCCAGCGTGGTGCGTATGAGCCAAGGGACTCTGGCCTTTGCATTGTATTTAATACCCCAGTCTTATTATCACACTGGTGTAGCTGTGCTGCCACTGGTTCTGAAGCACACTTTGAAGTGTGTGCTTTAAAACGCCTAAATCACAAATATTTGGGGAGGACTACATTATGCCTTGAGTTACGATCTAGAGAAGAGAGTGAGGTCATGTGACTTTATCCCAAGAGTAACATCAAATGATAATGCAACTTAAAGGTACAGATCATCTTGACATCAGCATTCTGGTTGTCAGAAACTGGAGAAGAATTATTATATGGAACTGCAACCGTCTCTTCCATACAGCCATCCATACTGGCCAGCCCAGGGGAGATGGTTACTTAGAATATTTCTTGCCCACTTCCATGAAAAAATCAGGGCTCAAGAGTTTGCCTTTTCCTGCAGTTAGAGCCATAATCAAAGAAACAGTACCATGCAAAAGGGTTGGGGAAATGTTAAGCAAGCATGGCTGACACATTTTATATTTCTGACATGCATGAAATGAAAGGTACTTTGTGTGATTTTCTTCCAAGAAACTGGGAAAGCAGTATTATTTATCAAACAGGGAGCTGGTGTTCTGGTATTAGAAAGCAGCAAGGTTGAAACTGTTTTCAGAAGTTCTAATTAGTTCCAGTATAACCTCATTTTCTATAGTTATAGAAAAAAATGGTTGCTTGTCCCTTATCTAACTGTCCTTTTATATACCTCTGCATTGATTTCTCCCAGTTATAATCTCAAGACAGTGGGTGCCAAGACATTTTCTAAATGGGTTTTTTATTCCTTGAATTCATTGCCTGCCTCTTATCAGCTTCCGATAGAAGGCTGAGGAAAAAAAAAAAAATGAGGCCATTGTTTTAACTTGTTGTTAATTATTTAACATTTATGGTATTTAATTTGTACATCTTCTGTGAACAATATCCTGTGGATTCCTGTTGTATTAATAATGTGCGTTTCCCTTATAGGAAAACTTTGATGTGTTTTATATGATTCTATAAAACACACACTGCTGACAAGTAAATAGACTCCCCAGGCAAAGATTTGTTAATGAGTCCCAATTAGCTAAAAATCAGAAAAAACCCCAACAAAAATTATTGAACACGGAAAAATTATTTGGATCGATCTTGTGTGTCTTAGGGGCTCTTATTCACTGTAGATCTTGCATATGGTCACTTATGCTTTGCAATACTTTCATTAGGTCTGCACTTCGGAGTAATTATGGGCGTAATAAAACTTCTGTTAAAACTCATTAAAATGTTGCTCATGAACCAAATTACTAAGAAAATCGGTTAATACAGAATACGACAGATTCATATTAAATTAGATAATTCAGTTCAATATAAAATTAACCTAAAGAAATTGATAAAAATAAAACTTCCATTTTTCTTCTGGTGATTCAAAAAGGCCATCTTCTCATTCAGTTTTAACTAACTATGAATAGTCCACTTAAACATTTTAGTCCCGGGTTACAGTAGTAATAGTTGTAACCCAGTATTCTACTCTTTCTTTTGCAAGTCTGGAGGCTTGTCAATGTCATCTGAAAAGGCTGTTATTACTCAGGCATATTCCCCTTGACTCTGCTAATATTTCTTATGGTTCCATCCTTGAAATCTAAACCAACAACAAACATAGATGCTCTTTTTTCTAATTCTCTATAGCAATGCTGAAGTTAATTTTTTTTTTGAAAGTGTGGCAAGTTACTTAAAGCAATCGGTGACTAAACAATGAAAATATACCACATGTATTTGAAAACAGAGAGAATGAAAGTCAATCACAAGCTCTTCTGTGCCTTTGCTTTTGATTTCACAGCAAGGCTGGCTGAGAAAGATTGTTGCACTTCACCTCGGCTTTTGTAAGGAATTCCGTAAAAGAAACACTACTGAGCAAGCAAAATATAACTGCCTACATGACTGAACACAGACTGATGGATCTTTACATGAAGCATATTGAAGACATGCACATCAAGACAAATGTGACTTTGTTTAGGTGTTGTACAGATGCTCATGGAGAGAATGTTGCTAAAAAATTTCCTTAATGTATTGAGAGCTTTGGAAAGGATAATGCCTGTATGAGGAATAAAATCTCTTGATTAGGTCAGCCACTATCTGGGTGGTGATGAGAGTATTTGTTTTAATGGTATCTCCAGCAGCATTGGATAGGACTCCTCAAAATATTGTTCTGCTGAATTCCTACATCCAACTGGCCCAAAATCCTGTGTGTTCATTTCTTCACAAATTGCTTCCATTGCCGTTAATTATTTTAAACTATCTGCCACCAGCTGCTAATGATCTTAATTAAGCCCAAAAGACTATTCTGCATGATGATTTCTGCACATTTAGAAGTTCCTTTTGAGTATTTACAAGAATCCTGCCAATGTACAGGTTGGCTAGCCCTGGAGTAGGAGCATCCTTTGGGATGGCAGTTTCTTCACCTGGTATATGAATCAATGCAATGGAGAGAAACTGGTTGACACACAGACATGAACTGCCAAGGGGATTTGTTATTACTGCCTGTAAAAACTAAAGGCTCCCATAACAGTTACTCACTTCCTTGGTGAAGACAGTGGCTAAAAGTTCAGTCTACCGCCCTGTCTCAAGCTGGTCCAGTATTTAAATTGCATGTTGTGACATCAGTGAGATAATTAACTGTTTTTATGCACAGGCACAGCCCATGTACACAGCTACTTCACAATTATAAGACAAACTTGAACCTCATTCTTGCATCCCATTTATAACTTATGTTCTACATCTCTTTTCTCACCAAGAAAGATGGCCAGGTGTACTTTAAATGGTAAAGTTTCACTGAAAAATGACAAGATGCCCAAAGAGTTTACAAACCCTAGAAATGTAAGAAGTTGTTTCTCCCGCTTTGTTCTTATTCTATGTGTCTTAAATGCTGATCTAAGACTGTGAAATTCTGTCAGAAAGAGAGACAGTGACTTCAGGGGAACCTGGAATGGATCCATAATGAATTATTGTAAGGCTTGTATTCACACTTTATTTTGGCCACAATAATAAGATAAGCAAATTCTGGAGCTGATCCAGGCTAAGTACACAGTCAGTAAGAGGCCATTAAGATTTGGTTTATTTGTGCTTTAGATAAAGGCACTGGACCTTCAAACTAAATCATAAGGCTTTAGCTTCAGGGAAACTCGTTATGTGCACATAAGCAGATGTTTAAATCTAGAGTCAATATTTAAGGAACTGGCATCTGTTCCTAACAGGAACAGATCTGTTCCTTTGTTGTTCCGCTCACAGGGATATTATTAAGAACTCACTTTTGCGCCTGTAAAGTAAAGCTGATTCCATTTCCTTGCTCCCTGGCACACTGGAGGTAGACGCACTGTAAGCTGGTGAGGCTTAGGGTCTGCAGGTGCAAATGGACATGCTGAACACGGCACAGAACTTCAGCAGACTCTTCTCCATGATAGGACTGTTTCTCAGTAAAGGGGCATTTTGCTGCTAGTCCTTTCTGAACACCCGAAATTACTAGGCACTTGGTAAAAGCAGTGCCCATGGATTTTCTATAAAAATTAGAAATTTTAGTGAGACCAGACCATAAAAGTTAGAGTTGCAAAATTAAGTTATCGTGACACAAAGTGCAATGTAGAGCCTTCATTTTCCGGTGTCTTCACCATTTTTGTTTTCCTCGGGTTATCCACTGAGATTTCTAAAATATTCCATGTTCTTCCAACTCTCTAGAAGTAGAAATAACACGTGAAGATTTGAAAAGGTCATTCCAAAAATGGATATTAATCTGTGTTTGGGTAGGTTTTTTGTCTAATTTAATTCCGACATGCATGACCTGAAGACACTTTAATACCAAAGTAAACTCTACTACAATAAAAGAGCTTATGTTCAGTATGGGGATTCACTGATTTTGTTTGAATCCTGGCGTCTAGATTGTTTTTCTGCTCTTCTTCTTGATACTCTAGGTCTCTATTTTGAATATGAAGTTTGTGTTGTTCACCTTTTAGAATTATTTCATGCTATGTTAAAAACAAAACTAGTTTTCATGCTTCATTTTTCCAAACAATTGCTCCCACAGGCATTACCTCTGGTAGAACAGTACTAAGGCAGCCAAAATACGCTGGATAATTCATGCATGCACTGAGACAGACCTAGCACATTGTGCTGCATGCACAATCCTCATATTACGGAGCAAAATGAAGGCCTGTGTGAGGCTACTAAACATGGGTTTCTTTCACGGAGTCTGATTGCATTATTCTTTGTGTTGCAGGATTCAAGTCGAATGAGAAAGGCAGGCTTTACGTAACCTGTTAGTCAATGCAACTGACATAGCAATCTTGGATTTGTGGTTCCTCTGGAACATTAAGACTCTCTACATGTGCATGGACAAATTGTCCCCGTCATGTCCCTTCTCTGAATCCAAGCAAGGCTCTGGCAGCCGTCTTGAACATGGTACTCGCTCTGATATCCATCTCTCCTGGTTACGTTCACAGACAGGTTCATGCACTCTGAGGAGAGCAAAGGTGACTGAATGTGGCAGCTCTAGCTATTCTTTCTACACTGGTGGCTGAAACCTTCTCCTTTAGTCAGCAGCGAGAGGTTGGCATTTGTAGTGTCCAATTTCTTCAACATATCTTAGAGTTCTAAAACAGAAAACAGCCAGCCCTCTTGACCTAGATGACCAGCAGAGACGAGATAGCTTCATCTTAGAAGCCTTTAGGTGCTTGAATGGACCTCACATGTCATGAAAGTCTTTTACTTGCAGTGGCTGAAGTCAATGTAAAACTATAACCTATCAAAATTAAAGACTAATGTTTACATTGTAGAAACGCATAATTCTGATTTCTACCTAAGCATCTAAACCAGACATATTTCTCAAAGCTTAAAAAAAACCTTAAACTATATTTGCAAGCATTTTTTTCACTCTTTTGAAGCACCTCTGCACATAGTACAAAATGACAACTCAAGCAGTGCACTATGTTATAAACAGCCCTGCCCTACATACAGAAACTCCCTTCCATTCGGGAAGGAACAAAACTTTATATCCGCTACATTAAAGCCTATGATGATTTACAGCCCTCTTTGATCAGATCATCAAAACCAACTTGCACGCTGCTCACGGAACAACCTCACTTCTCTCACATGTATCATTCATAGCTGGCGTAGATACTCGGCATCCCAGGGCTTCCTAGAGCTGTGATGCAGCCTTTGGCATCAAGGATCATAGTCTGCTGTCTGAAGAAAATAGCAATAAAGACAAAACAAGTTTTCTTGGGACTAATTGCGACAGCTTGGCCTGAGCACAAAGATCATGGTTTTTCTTCATGGTGCCTGAATTCAGGCTTAAGTAGAGATTTCAGGTGCTAGTCCCCAGGGTAGTATGGACTATTAACTAGTTAAAAATTGTTATTATAATTGTATAGTACTAGAAGATAATAATACACATAATAGAGTAGAATTATAAAGAAGAATTGTATGGAATTATAATGAGAAAATAAACAGGAATAAAAGGGTATTTAATAAGCATAATGAAACAATAACAGATGTAGTATTTATTGTAAAAGGATTACCAGAGATATTTCAAAATTTTAGATATCTATTTTAAGTTGTCGCCTTTTACCTCATTGTTCTAAGGTGCTTTATTTAAATGCTGTGTTAAAATCACAAAACATGATAAAATGTAGGTATTATAAGAATGTAAACATTATAAGCAATGCAAATTAAAAACCAAACTAAAACAAAAACAAACCAAAACCAGCAAAACTCCCCCCTCAAAAAAAAATCCCAACCGAACAAAAAAAACCCTCCAAAACCAAAACCAGTATTTCCACTGAGGCCTGATCTCACTGATGAATTGTAACAAAGGTACCTAAACTATGACTGAATAAATTAGTAAATTAATGGTTATGTGCTAAAGGTGTGACAAAGGAAGTCTGTGCCCATCTGACCACGTTGGTTGTTTCACTGAAGTCACCAGCACACGTGCAGAATGCCAGGGAACAGCTGTAAGGACTCGTTTGTATGTACTTTGTTTGCTTTGTCACCATCTCTGCTTTTGTGGTGACACCAAGGATGTCCTCTGTCCCTGATCATATATGCAGGGCATCCCTATGGTCACTGCCAAGAGTTCAGTGACCCTTGAGGTATTTTAGCTGATTCTCCGTATAACTGGCCTGGAGGCACACAAATGGCGCCTTGCACCCAGCGTGATGATCTCCCCTGCTCCCAGCTGTGACTCTGCTTTGTGTGCCACGTCTTGTTACTGAAAAAGCGGATCTTAATGGAAATGTCTGGATTGCAAACTTTCTGCCGGAGTCCACACACAGAGCAGACTGAGTAGAAATGGTTTTGCAAAGTACGGATGGAAAATAAGCATTTTAATTTATGCTAACTTTTGTGTACTTGGAGGACCCTCATGCTGTAGATGTGATTCTATCCCATTTGGTCATGCAGAAGCTAATTCTGATGAATTCAGTAATTTTGCCAAAGAGAATTCATAGCTGCCTCTTTTCACTTGGGTACTTTCTTGCAATTACTGTTGTTTGACAGCTGTTGTTCTCATGCAAATTTGACAGTGTGGTGCATGAGTGTCTGCGAGGTGATAATAGCTGTGCAGATCATGCTTAAACAATACAAACAAGACCAGATGATACCATCATATTTCTGAGCTGCAATGTGATTTAAAGTATTTGCCTACTGAAATTTGATTTCAGCATTGTAAACTACTTTCTTACTAAAGTATATAGCTGCTCCTAAACTATGGGTAGAACACAATTAAGGCTGCTGATTGCAAATCAACTTATTACTTCAAGAAATAATAGAATATTACCACAAAAAATTATTTGCGGTAAACAAGAGCATTAACTTTTCAACAGCTGAGTGCTGTGTTACCTAGAATCTTTCAGTGATTTAGGCTGGAAAAGACCTCTGGCATCACTGAGTCCAACCGTTAATGCAGCATTGCCAGGTCCACCACTAAACCGTGTCCCTAAGCACCACACCCATGCCACTTTGGAACGCTTCCAGGGACAATGATTCTACCACTTCACTGGGCATCTTGTTTCAGTACTTGAAAACCCTTTCCTAATGTCCAATCTAAACCTCCCTTGGTACAACTTGAGGCCATTTCTTCTCATTCTCTTGCTTGTTACCTGAAAGAAGAGGCCGACCCTCACCAGGCTACAGCCTCCTTTCACATAGCTTAGGGAGTGATAAAGTCCTCCTTGAGCCTATTTTTTCTCCGGGCTAAACAACCCCAGCCACTCCTCATAAGACTCATGCCCTGGACTCTTCCCCAGTTTGATCAGATGTGTCCAGCACAGACACACACACACACACATTCAAAGTTTGCTTTCTTTTATGTAGCACTTCTCTAAAGTGTAGACTGAGACAATGTCTTGGATCTGCATCTCATAAGCAGCCAGGCACCCCTTCCCCAGTCAGCTGCTGAATAACCCATCCTGTAAGCAAAGTCCTGGCTTCCCTTGTCACCCTGTGACTCTTGCTTCTCTTGGTGAGATGAACTGGTATCTTCAGCTAGGTGAACCAGCATTGCTGGCACAGAATTAGCAATTCTTAGTATTTCTGAGTGTTCAACTACACTTTGTGGGATAATTACTTTTAGAAATGCCAGTTCAGCACAGCCAGCGACAAGCAGAAAAAGAGATGCAGATTTTCCCAGCAGGGACAGCTGGGGCTGCTGATTAAGGATGGATGAATCTGTTTGGGAAAACAAATCTGCCTAAGCCACAATTCTGCAAAACTTCTATATTAATTCCTGTGTTTGTCAAAATGTTTGTCTTCCTTCCAGGCAGAGGCCTGGGATTTTTTTTTGCTTGTTTGTTTTGTATTGCTCCTTTGCTGTTGCCACCATACAGTTTTCTCCCAAGAACTATAGTCTGGTGATTGAAAAATATTAAATTATTTGTCTGGTCACATCCATGCAGATTCTCTAATAGTGCTGTTCTCTGATGGCATGTTTGGCAACTCCATACAGCATCTCTCATAAACAGCAGTAAATGTTGTGGCACAGAGAATAATGGTATGCAGCAAACCAGAAGGGAGATTTAGAAACTGCCAACAGCCTACACTGGTTTTGGTTGCATATCTTTATTAAGGATCCTATTAGTGCCTTTTATCTCAGAAAAAAATACAGTTGTATATTAGGATTCTGAAACCAGAAGACTGTCCACATGACTGGGAGGGGAAAAAAAGCCATGACCAACCAACCTGCAAATGCAGTAGGTGTTAGTGAAAACTATCTTGGTACAGCTCATAGAGGTGTACCTTCTTGGATCTCACAAAAAGATCCACTGCCTATTCCTGAAAATCTGGGGATACCTTGCCCACCATCATGTTCAATATTTGGAAATTCATGTGCAGTCCATCATGCAGATTCCTCACTAGTTTGGGACAGATATGTTGATGTATATATTGATTTCTGGTAATGCTCTCCACTAGCCTCACAACTTCGGAAGCACTTTTGTATCACAGTGGATGTAAAAGGTGATTACAGAACAGAATGAAAACAGTGAGTCCAAGTCAAACAAGACAAAATACTATTTAATTACCTGAATGGAACAGATTGGAAGAAATATCTCATGTTCCTGTATTTGTAGTGTTGACATTAAACAAAGGCAGTAAAATGTTTTCTATAGCCTTTCTTCTGATTTGGGGGTGCTTAATAATCGGTTATCATGATAAATATTTTTTAGTCAATGAGCTTCTCTGTCATATGGATTTTTCCCTCAACATTGGCAGATAAGGATTGCTCAGAGCCCGTATAACCTATTTTTTTTTTTTTAGGGATTATGTGGTCTAGGCAGATCGCATGCACTGGTGAAAGGAATTCTGGAGGTCTCACTAGAAGCTAGTGCCTTCAGAAATTATATTTAGCAGATGCAAAACAAATGCACATCTTAATGTGTGAGATTATGTTGAATCAGAGCCCGGAGTGAAGGAAGCACTGCAAATGCCCACCTTAATGTAAAAAAAGAAATCTTTATGTGGAAAGAATAGTAACCAGTTCCTGATACAGCATTTCCCACAAACACAGGAGATCTCTCTGCTGGTTTTATAACCATGTGTTACACGGAAGTTAAAAGGAAAGGACCTGGATTAACTCAGTCAAAAGGAGAGTGAGAGTCTAGCCTATCACACTAAGTTTGTCAGGATGTACAATTGATACTCTCCTCTCTGTCTCTAGGTTATCAGTGACTTACATTAGCACCTTTCTTCCCAACCCCTGCTATGCCTCCCATTTCCCAATGAATTTCCTGCATAGCAAATATCATTGCCCATCTGCCTCCATGCTGATACAGGAAAAGCCATTGCTAATTTCTGTAATAACTAAACCCTGTAGCAAAATTCTTACTTGAATCAATTAATATATAAATTGTTGTGGTTGAGAGCAGCACAGAAACTTGGGCTCTTCTTGCAAACTGGAGGCAAAATGAACCTGACTCAACTAGGTATCACAAAGAGACAGAATTAATAAACTTTTATTTCAAATATTTAAAAAAAATGATATGTTCTAAACCAAAAGCAAACAAAACAAAACCCAAACAAATAACTGGAAATGCTGCAGAAAATGAAGTCAGGCCTGCGGGACCAGGGTGGAGAGAAGAATGAGGACTTGTCACTAGGGGGCAAGGTGGTATCAGATAAGGAGATTAATGGTCCCCTGGGAGACAGTGAAATATGGGGACAAGAACATGCCACCATACAGAAGAGAGACTTAAAAATAACGAGGCAGCCTGGTGAAGTGCAGCAGAATGACAAATTGGGTTTTACTGTCCTTAGTCATCAAATTGACCTTCTGGCTCAGCCAGAAAAAGGAGAGGAATTGAAGAGGAGCATGTAGCTGCTGTGACTTGATAAGCAATGCCAGCTATAAAAGTCAGACCCAAGCTTTTCCTGAATGAAGGAGATGTGATGGAACCATATCCATAACCAAGGTGCAGAAGGGGGCGTGGGGGATGGGAGGGAAATAAATATGGTATAGTGGCTGTCTGGGTTTCAAACAAACCTCTGGAATTGTTGCATCTGTAGCTTAAATCAGAAATGCTGTTAGCGTCTCACAAAAAAACTCTAGAAGCTCTCAGTCCATAAATTCTGAATTGATTCAAATCTCTGTCTCTCAAATACACACTGAAAAGTTACCCCTTAAATCACTCCAAGTCTAAGAGTGACAGAAAGAAGGACAGAAACTGTATTTCTGTAAATTCTGATATATCTTTGGTTACTCGAAACCAATATTAAGCTCCTGAATTGGTAAAATAACATGGTTTTAAAACCTCTATAAATAAGTTTTCAAATTTGGACCCCAAATCTGACCAAATTTGATTAGAGAATAAAGGTAAGTAGAATAGATGAAAGATGAATCTGGGATAAGAGACTGCTGAGGGTTAGGCTTAAAACAGCATTTAAAAGCTTCTGTACAGAGACTGTTATTTTTAATCCATCCAGAATGTGAACACATTGGCCTAAGCTGCTTAATACTCACAGATGGATCCTTGGCCCTACAGCAAGATAACCAAAATGACCTGGTGTCTCCGCACAGAGCAGATTGGCTGGATCTACAGCACAGAGCATCTTTCTTCTCTGGAGCCCAGGGGACCTTAAGACAAAATAGTTAATTGGTGCCTGAACTTGTTTATGAAACACTATGAGGATTATGTTGCAGCCTGCCAGAAGTATGCTGTTGCATATTTGCGTGGTACAGTTGTGTCCATCTGTGTGTCCATGTGCCGTGGTTGTAAAGAGCAGCTCCATTTTTGCCCTCTCATCTCCCAGACCCTCCTCAACCCTTCTCCCAGCTGCACCACATAGGAGCTGCCTCTGGTGCTCATATTTGTGCTTTCACTGAGCTGATTTAATTTGCTAGGTTTCCAAAATACACATACTTGTTTTGGAGTGTAAATTTTCTGTCAGTTCAGTGAAAAAATCCCCGTGATGGAGACCGCTGGGCACTAGATCTGGCATAAACAAACCAGCAGCATCTGATAGAGGCAGGATAAACCATTGTCTGCCATGTGGAGACATTGCAGAGTCTCAGATTTATCACTGAATTTAGCTCTTATTCCCCTTTTTATTAATAAATCATTGATGTGTAATCTATGTGCACTGGGAAGAACTCAACAATCAGACCTGTCCAGCCATGAAAGCTAATTACAGCTTTTGATATTCAGAATTTCATAAAAACTGTCAATATTTTTAGGGCATTCCTACTTTCTTCTCATCCTAAGTAATAATAATTTTTAAAAGTTGAAGTCCGGTAAAAGAAAATCTGCAGCAAATATCCTGGAGAGCTTTTTAAGCTCCTTCTTTCCCAGTGAAAGTAATGGATTTACACAGATGTGCATAGTAAAGCTAAATGCAAAATAGTTGAACACTGTTGGAAATAGGATCTAAAACAAGAATGAGGTGTTCTGTAATAAAAACAATAATTGGGACTGAAGTGAATAACTAATTGCCGTTTCTGAAATGAGCTTTATTCTCTTGTTTACTACACTGTAAACCAAGAATAATTCCACTGTATTTTACTGTGCTAGTCATACAACTGAATCGGAATTTGAGCTGCTGCTTTATTGCTGGATATGAAGAGCAATGAGTTGAAACAGCAATGTGAATCTCTCTGAAGGAACAGAATTGTTTCATTTGAGAGGCCATTCTGAAGCCGATAAAATTGTGGTTGGAACTAATTTTGTCCGTATGCTACATGGGACTAAATTGCTCTTACTGGTGGGCATGTATTTACAGCCTTTGGCACAATGGGATTAAACTGTCTTCTGGGATCCAGGTCATGTTCATTTCCTAATCTAAATTAAATCCATCATAGAATCATAGAATGTTGGGCTGGAAGGGGACATGAAGGATTATCTGGTCCAACCTTCCTCGGCAAAAGCAAAACCACAAGTCTAGACAAGACGGCCCAGCACTCTGTCCAACTAAATCTTCAAAGTGTCTAACATTGAGGAATGCACCAGTTACATAGGCAGATTATTCTAATGGCTGATTTTTCTCACTGTGAATAATGTTCCTCTAGTGCAAACCAGAATCTCCCCAGGAGTAACTTGTACCCCTCATCTTTTCCATGGCACTCCTTGTAAAAAGAAATCTTCTTTGTAGTCAGCCTTTAAACACGGGATCATGGTGACAAGATCTCCCCTAAGTCTTGTTTTCTCAAGGCTGAACAAAGCAGTTCTCTCAGCCTTTCCTCACACAGCAGACTTTTCAGTCCTTTGATCATTATTTTGTCTCTTCTCTGGACCCTCTCCAGCCTGTTCATGCTTTTTTTTGTATAGTGGGTTCAAAAATTAATTTCCAGGTGTGATCTGGCAAGCACTGAGCAGAGTGATGTAATGATTTCTTTATCTCTGCTGCTGAAGCACTCTTTGATGCAACCTAGGATCCTGTTGGCTTTCTTTGCTGTAGCTGCACCCTGTTCATGCATATTGAACTCGTGTCCACCAGAAGCTCCTGGTCCCTTTTCACAGAGCTTCTCCCCAGCCAGGTAATATATCCCAGCCTTGCTGCATTCCTGGATTATGTTTTCCCAGGCGCAAGACCCTATACTTATTGAACTTCATAAGCTTCTCATTCATCCACTCTTCCACCCTATCCAGGTTTTCTTGCAGGGTAGCCGTCCCTTCTGAAGTCTTCCCTTCTTCACAGCTATAATTATATCTGTAATTATAGATGTGGCACTGGGGCTATACTTTTTAGTTGGACATAACCAACGCCATGATTCATCATAACTTGCAAACTGTTAAAAGATATCTTGAGGCAGGATAAGTCACTAGCACTGTTTTAGTCACATTGTTAGAGACCAAAGTTCTGCCTGTGCAATTACCTTTCCTTGATAGCAGCAGAGAGCCGAGGTAAGGTTGCACTAACTGGGCAAATATAAATTCTACTTGCTCCTGTTACTCTCCCAGACACTAAACTTTTACAGGAATTATGTGAACCAGAAATGGTTTTTATGTATTTAAGTAACACCCAATTGATTTCATTCCTATGTGCTTGTCTGTTCATCCTTTGAATCCGTGCAGATTTTTGTTGCAGATAAATCTTCTGACAAGGAGTTTCACAGCTTCCCTCTGTGTTGTGTGGAAAACCACCTTATTTTGTTTGCTTTTAACTTCTCTTTCATCTGATGTCACCATTTCACATACTGGAATAGACAGTAAATCATCAATCCTATTTACCTTCTTCATATAAGAGTTTTTTATGCACTCACAGATTATATCCTCCACAATTGCCTATTCTCCATCACTGAAGAGTTTAGTTAGTACTTCGCTTTATGGAAGCACGACTATAATTGTCCCAGGAAAAATCCACATGCAGAAATTAATTTCTGACTGGATAAATTGATCTTGTGTTTTTCGCATTTTAACCTAAAACATAGGGAAAGAATGCACAAGTTTTTGGTGATTTTGAATAGATTCCAAGTCAGTCCTAGGAAGAGACCATCATTTATCTCCATCCTTCTCACCTGGGAAGAATGCCATTTTTTCTCTTTGAGTAGAGTAAGCAGATGTGTCATTGTGCTGAGCATTTTCTCAAGGGTTTGTCGGCTTTCTATTTCATGCATCATTCACTCCTAGCTCTAGTAATCACACAAAGTAACATTTTGTTAATGTGAAGCTGTTAGGACACTGAGAAATAATATCTGGACACAGTCGTGTTGGGTTTCATTGTACTGTGCTACACCAAACAAACGGTTCCAGCAATGTGATATCTGCTTACAGCAAAATAAGTGACTGCACTGGAGCTTATTTTTTAAAATTTCTTTACATTTGGGAATCCAAGCTAAAAAACCTGAGTGAACCCAGCCCCAGTGTTCTACAAAGACTGTAACTGAGATGGTGTGCATAAAAAAAAAAAATATTATCGGGATACAGATTTTGCTTTCTTCACGCTGGTTATGAAGAGGAACTCCTGTGTGAATTTTTCCGAGCAGATAACATTCTCTCTCTACTGGAGTCAGTGTTGGTAAGCCACGAAAATCAGGATTAATTTAAATTTGCATCACAGGTGGTACAGAGTATTGACAAACGGATTTGAATTGCAGCTGGCTGTCAAAATGGCACATTGGTTATACAAACACAAATGAACCCAGCATCAGTTAGTGTGAGGCTGTTTGCCAGCGGTGCTCAAATGGTGATGGCCTGCAAAAGGTCTTACGGTCTTAATACTTATACGTACTAAAAGGCACATTTATATCAAAGTTATAGAGTTGGCAAAAGTAAGCACTTGAAATTTTTTAATGAAAAAATTATTTATTTGGGGTTGTCTATGCAACATCCTGACATTAAATTCTTTAATGATACCATCACATAACATTTTTCCCTGAGAGCTTCTATTTATAGATTCATTGCAACGGGCGGCAGAGATTTATATTTTCTCAGTTTCAATTATCATTTACAAAGACTACAACAACATTCCTAAAAGAATATCAAAGACCATTTCTTTTAAGTGGAAAGTGATATATGAAGCAGTTTACATGAAACTACTTCACCTGAACATTAAAAATTATTGTAATGTAATTTTTTTTTTTTTTACATTTTAGAAAGTGATTTAATTCTTCAATATATCTCCTTTTTTCAGTCCACCACTGCACTGTATGAAGCTGAAGGTAATCTTTAGCACTCTGTATGTAACTTCTTTTAAATTATTTTTATCACTTCCTAGTGCTTTTTTCATTATTCAAAAATAAATAGTGAAGGAAGGGAGCTGGAGTGGTAGTGGAAATGAAAAGATGGATTCTGTTTCATGCACTTTATCTACACAAACTGTGATTAAGTAACTCAACTTGTAACAAAAATCCATTATAAGGATTGTGCTTATCTTTAGGTGTTGGTAGTCTATAAGCAATCTTAAGACCAGGTATATGCTAAAAAAACTGTCATGGATAGAGATAGCTTATAAGAATGTTATTTCCAAACTGGGGTCACAAAATGGATAACTGCTGGTGATGGCAGGGTATCTGAAACGTGACACAAGATAAAGGAACTTGACTCAAAAAATGTGCTCTAATATACAAGTCTGTCACCTGAGTAAGAAATGTGTATTTATTCTTTGGATGAAGCTAAGCACAAATTGTAAGTGCTGAGTCTAGTGCAAGGATCACTGCACGAAGTTTCACTGCAGTCCCTGACAACTTTGTGAATAGGAAAATCCAGTGGTGTGGAAAGGCATATACTAACCATAAAATGTAATGGATATGGAAAATAAGAGGCCTGTTCCTGCAGTTATGGTTTGGGAAAAGAGAAACCAGAAGCAGTTGTCTAACTTTTTGGTCTAGTTAAGGACATATGAAAAACAATTCCTATTTCAATAACAAGAGCTGTTTAAGCCAGAGAGATAAAGCATCCCTCGAAGAGGAGAAAGAAGAAAAGAGAATTTCCTGAATCCATGGAGAAGCTGGACCAGTACATAAGAGAATATTGTCAAACAGAAGCTTAATAATGGTTCTATAATTTTTCAACTTTTAGTGTGCTATTTTAACATTTTCCTTAACAGAGTAAACCAAATTCACAGTCTTTCTTTAATCTTGTTAGTTTTGTAGAGACATCTGGCTCAGTAAATCACTCCATTCCTTTGGACACAGTCACTCTCTTAATAGCAGGAAACAGCATGATCAGAGAAGGTCTACAAACCTTTTACGCTTTGTATGGTATAAACCATAAACTCATCTTTACAAATACTGTCTTGAATTAATGAAAGTTTATATTAATCTCCTTTTGACCATGGCGATGAACAACTGATAATCCTCACTAGCTTGTTGCTATTGCCTGCTCCTTGCTTTTGGGGTGAGTGCATTCTTACTTCTTCAAAATTAAAGTTGCATCTTCCTTTTCATGTGTTTTACATGGTTTGATCTTCTTGACCTCTTGTGTGAATTTCAGAGGACTCTTTCCATTAGTTGAGTCTGTTGGGGTTTCCATTTTGACAGTCATTCTTAAAAAAAAATAAATAATTTTGTGGCACTGAAATTAACAGTACATTATCTCCAGTACAACAATGACAGCAGCATGACAACTTGCAAATTAATAGTAAAATAGGTTATCACCCTTTCACACTCATTTATAAGATATTTTGCAACATTACTTCTTTGTACAGTATAAAGTCAGGAACGTGTTAAACAGCAGCATAATTTATTGCTGTTTTCCACAGACAGGATATTTTATTGAGGTTCACAAGCCTTCTATACCTTGTCAAACACATGAGGAACACTTGATAAACCATTTTAAAAAGTGTTACAGATGCAATCAGCCATTAGTAGAACCAAAAATGCTAATTCTGGCCATGTTTGTTAAACACAGATGTTGATGGCTCTCCGATATAATCTTTGCAAGTTTTCTTTCGTAGGCTAGTTTGTGCGTCTTTCACAAGATGTATTCTCTTTTGATGTGTTTCATTCAATTATTTTAGTATAAGGATCTTAGTACTAGCCGTACTTCATTGTCTTATGCTGGTGCTCAGAGGTTTCCATCGGAGATGGACTTTACGATACAATAAATGCTGCACGCAATTTACTACGGGCTGTAAAAAGCTTATTTGCTAAGGAGCTCATGATGTAGAGGTGAACAAATGTCTTGAGGCTCTTGTAGCCTCTTACATCACCAGAATTTAATTAACTATGGTTGTCTTGAAAACAGTGTCCTTCCTGCAACAAAAAATAAAACATATTTCTTTTTATTTTTTCTATCACATTGGATGAGCAAACAATAATAAATTATTCTCACATCCTTGCCTCTTTTCATCAGGAAATGGAATCTTTGTGATCAGCATAATGTTCATTCTCGGTTTCTTGAATCGTTTTGTGAATCCTGTAATTCAGTTTTGGCAGAATTACACACTAGCTATCAGCAAATGGTGAACACTTGTCGAACAAAGTAAAAATATTAGGTTGTAAGTAAAAAGTTGAAATTCTTCTATGATTTTTCTCTCTGGATAAAATCTCAAAATGCAATTCCAAGATGAAATCTGGGTATTCTTTTGTCTTTAGATAGGAGACAGGAAGAAGACCGCAGGATCCCGTAGCTGAGTTATCACGGAATCGTAGAATGATTTGAGTTAGGATAGACTTTAAAGATCACCAAGTTCCAACCCCCATTTCCATGGACAGGAACACCTTCTAGTAGACCAGGTTCCTCAATGCTCTATCCAGCCTGACTCTGAGCACATCCAGAGATGGGGAGAGCCCAGCATCTCTGGACAATCTGTTCCAGTGCCTCATCACCATCACAGGAAAGAATTTCCTCCTAATATCAAAACTATACTTACCCTATTTCTTTTAAAAGCCATTCTCCCCTGTCCTATCACTCCACACCCTTGTCAAAAGTCCCTGTCCAGCTCTCTTAGTGACTTTAGACACTGAAAGGTGCTATAAGATCTCCCTTAGACCTGTGCATCTCTAACATGTTGACTTTTGGTTGTTTTCTGAATGTGCTGGAGCTATCACATTATAAAGCCTTAAATTTTTAGATTTGATTTGCATTTTGATTTATGTTGATGATGGCCCCAAATCATACACTGCAGCATAAGAGCTGAGTGAGGATACCAAAGAGTAGAGACAGTCTGAGTATCTGTCACATCCCACCAAAACTAAAGCCCTTTAAAAAATAGTAGCAACAAACCTAAGAGAAGAAAAATCCAGTAGTATTGGACAAGTTGTAATTTCTTCTGTCCTCAATAAAGCCATAGACAATTACTTTTCACTAAAAATTCTGAAGCTGCGACCGTAGTTGGATGATTCATCAGCGACATTTCCAAGGCATGAACCTTTCTGAAAAATACCAGAAATAAATCTTTCAGTATTGTATTCATACACTTCTTGCTCACAGTAAAATATCAAAAGATTAACTAGATACCACTAATTGGTGCATTGTGGATCTTGTATGAGTTGAACAGGCAGTGCTTTACAAGATTTGGAAACTGCTTGTTCTGCTGTAAAAATTTCTCTACTACTTCAACAATTAAAACCCTTATACGGATTGTGTGAAGCACATTTATTACCGTTGTTAATTAGAATGTGTGAATCAAAGGAGGAAAGGTGCTATCTGTGAGTTGAACCTGACTTCTCTGGGTACAGTGAGATTTATGTTCCAAGGGAAATTGTTGTATAAATTCAGACACTTCTCTCTAGTATTTATAATTCGTGTCATGCTAATATTTTACTGTGATTATTTTTAAGAAATTCCAGTCTGCTTTACTTTGTGACTCAATTGCTTTTATAAATTCACTCAAGTGCTCTCTCAGAGGATAAGTTCAAGGAAGTCTGATATGTTTTAGAATCTCTTGTGTCTCCTCTGCCAGTTAAATCTGGCCTGATCATGATGATTAATTCTGCAGCTCAAAAGGAGGTCTGACAATAAGCATAAATGTGGCAACCCTATCTGTGAGGTCAGGAAAGAGCAAGAAGGGGAACGAGCGCATTCAAGGATCTGCATACCAGGAGATGAGACTATGACAGTTTCCAGCCTAGAGTCAGCGTCGGGTGTGGTCAAGTTGCTGTGACACATACACCAGCCTTTTGTATCTTGGTGCCTGCCTGTGTGTCTCCAACATCCATGAGCGAACTTATCCTCTGGAGAACCCCTGGAGATCATAGCAGTTTATTGTGGAGATCCTGAGCTGCTGAGACACAAAGCAAGAGAAAATTTAGAAGCCATTCCTGAGAGCAGAGTACATTAGACTGAGGTCACTGATAGAGCACTGAGGAACAGGCTCTTTCCTTTACCTGAGTTAAGAAGGGTCAAATACTACCAGGGTGCACAGGTTGAGTGGCAGCTGCTTTCTGAAGGAGCTGGTGGGAGTTCACAAGGGTGGAACGTTCTTTTGTAGGAATGTTACTTTGTTCTCAGAAAATTGTTCCCACTTTGGGCCTCACTTACAGGAAAATGAAATAAGCAGGTAAAGCTCAGATATGGTTTTCTTTAAAATTCTTGTTTATGATATGAAGATAGAACAGAATTTTCTAACCATTGGGACATCTGAGAATTTGCTTTAGTCATGCACTTTTCTAGAACATATTTTCTTCACCTTTATAATTGCAGTGCTGTTTTTTCATAAGTAAGTAAAAATAAAGTGTTACTTTCATGTTCCCTCGAGTAACTTAAAAAATACATTTTCGGAGTAACTGACTATTATAGTTGTGCAATGCACGTTCTCTATACAGGAAGATCTAGTCATATAGCTTTAAAATACACTGTAGTCATTTAGTTACACTTTGTGATTTTTTTCCTTAGTAAGATGTGTCTTTTCCACTCTTGAATACTTCTGGTAAAGAATGTTAGAAAAAGTAAACATACTGACGTGCTCTTAGTTTAAATTTGTTTGCTTGTTTGCTTGTTAGCTTTATTCTTTTGGGCTTTTTAAATCTGAAACTTATATATAATATTTTGTAAATATGTCTCAATTCTTTTTTTACAATTTGCATTGTTGTGATGACAAAAGTATGTTCATTTTTTAGAGAAAAAAGCTCCTAGCTTTTAAGATTACAAGGACCTAAAATGAAATCTAAGTTTAATATTAATGACTTACCAATGGAAACAAAAACTATGAAGATTTTAAATCTAGCTTTTAATTTCAATAGGTTAATGAATAGCTATTAACTTACTGTCTTCTTAGCAATTCAACAAAAACTTGAAGCATAAAAGTAATGATAAACAGTAAACCCAACTGACAGTTCTTATGACGTCCAAATTAGAAGCTCAGTCTATCTTTCACTTTGGAAAATTTAACTCTATTGAGAAATGGACTCCAGGAATTTATATCAACTTTCCCACAAAGTCAGTAAATATTTTACTGCCAAAAAAACTTCCAGAATTTTTCCAGTGGCCAGATTATCTCAGCTGCTTCTCACCCTATTGTCAAAGTCCTCATTGTATTTTGTATTTCTCTATTTCAATAAATAATATATTGACAATATAAATTTGCCAATATTGTATTCAAAGATTGGATTCATGGGATTGGGATTGAGAAGGTGAGGACACATTTTTCTCTAAACCAGACATATTTGGTTATAAATAAGCACTTATGCAGGATGCAGATTAGTGGGGCCCACCACTGTTCTGGACTGTGCCCATTACAGCATCAGCCAAAGACATGGATGAAGATGGATGACACAGTTTCACTCTATAAAGCAGAACAGGTCTAAATTCACTATCTAGACTATCAAACTGTGTGGCATGCAGGTGAGATAGAAGCTGAGACAGTGAAACTGCTGGGAAAGGTGGGGTTTTTAACAGAGTTTTTCTAGGTGGACTGCTCTACTTGACCAGCTTGTCCTCTGTGCTCACAGGCTGCTGTCATCTTTTGATCCCAAACATGTGACAACATGTAAGTGGTCAGCTAAATGTAGTAGTAATCCTTGGATAAAGACAGCTTTGTTGTCTGGAGTGCTCCTCTGGGACAGGGCTGGAGGCTGTATAATTTTCTCCTCGTTAAAGTGGTTGCAACTAATTGGTCTAGTTATAATTTACAGACTTCCAACACAGCTCGAAAGATACTAGTTACAACATAAGATGTCTTTGCTGAGATATGCTACTGCCTCTGTTGAGTTTCATATTTCGACCCCCTCCACATCGTCGGGTACTGCTGTAACCAGAGAGCCACAGAGCTTTCTGTCACTCTAGACAAGAAGATAAACAGTTGGACACAAGATGGATAGGTTAATACAGCTGGCTATCTCACATCCCTAAGGAAAAGCGTAGGCAAATCTTATGCATGTAAAAGTTTAGACTTAATTATTAAATCTGTCTCTGATTTGCACATTCAGGAAGAACATCAATAATTTTTCACAATCATTTCCAGATCCGCTATTATTTCCAGATGCCTTTTTGTTCCTAGATATAAGGTGAGCAGACAGGAGCTGGGACTAGTCAGATACCATCAGAACTGCTCAACTTCCTGCACAGCTACACAGGCTAATCAGGCAGAAGTGACCAAAGCAGCAAGATGTTGCCACCACTTCTTATCATTTCAATAAGCATTGTAGCTATTGAAGTTGTTGTTGGATTTATTGGAAATGGATTTATTACAACTGTTAATATCATTAACTGGATCAAAAGCAAAAAAATTTCTTCTTCTGATATGATCCTGATCTTTCTGAGCACATCAAGATTTATCTTGCAGGTGACGATCCTGATGCACATCCACAGTCTCTACTTTGCAGATGTGTTTAAGTTGTCTTCAGTGTACAAAGACTTTGGTTCTGTGTGGATGTTTGTAAACCATGCCAGTTTGTGGTTCAGTACCTGGCTCTATGTACTCTACTGTGTAAAAATAATCAATGTCACCCACTGGCTGCTGCTGCAAATCAAGCACAGAATAGCTGGGATGGTCCCATGGCTTCTTCTTGGATCGCTGGTGATCTCTTCTATGACTTCTCTTCCTTTACTATGGATTACACCCAGCACTTACCTGTGCAGCTCAACAGGGAACTGCAGAGAAAATAGCACAGCTCATGTCATGGACTGGGATAGTTCGTATCTCTACTTGCTGCTTCTTTACTTCATAGGTTGCTTTTTCCCTCTAGTAATTTCTGTGGTGACCTCAGCTCTGTTAATTAGTTCTTTGTGGAAACACAGAAAGACAATGCAATGTTATGCAGATACTTTCAGGGATGCTGTGATAGATGTTCACCTAACCGCTATTAAGTCCATTATTTCTTTCTTAGTCTTGTATCTTTCCAGTTTTGTAGCTCAAATTCTGTTGATAATGTCGACATCTCAAAGTAAAGATTTTGTGAAAGTTGCAGTATCCTTAGTTGTAGCTGGGGCATATCCTTCCATGCACTCAATTATCCTGATCATAGTCAATTCAAAACTGAAATTGGCATTTAGGAACCTTTGCCTACATTTTAAGTGCCATTTGGAAGAAAAGCCTCCAAGCCCCAGGCTTGAGAGAAACACTCTACAGTAAGAGATCTGAAATCAAGACTCACATGTATTGTTTCACTGTCTTTTTTTCTTAACTGGTAACTTTCATCTTCCAGAGATTTCTGTGACTAGTCCTCCTTAACATTTCAGAGCATCTGAAAAAATGTGCATTTTTGCCTTACTTGTGCACCAGTCCAGCTCCTTCCATCCTACTTAATATAGAGTGAGAATAAAAATGTACTGAACGAAAACAATGTACTTAAATAATAATTGAGTTTCGGGTTGCTTTGTTATTCCAGATTATCAGTTTAAGACTGCAAGTTTTATGACCTGTTTGAATTGAAGAAAATGGGACTAAATCAGACAAGAATGTACAGAGCTCTCAAATATCAACTCTCGGCTAAAAGATTTTTCACCTGAGGATGATAAAATTTGACTAAAAACATGCTGTGCAAGTCATAGCTAGTGTTATATAGAAAAACAATATGCTTTTAAACTGGAAAACCCACCTGAACTATAAGATGAGGGAAAATTAAGATTTGGAAACATACAGCCAATATAATCGAGTTACATTCTGAATGAGGTTTATTTGTGTTAGGATTCTGGTATGTCTGTAAAAATGTAGTGGTTAAATACCTATTTAAAAATTGATACTTTTGTTTGAAATATATGTTATGCTTATTTGTTTGGTTTTCTTGAAAGTGGATTACACAGGTGGTGATTACAATGTAAAGTGATGGAAGTACATAGAACTACTTGTAGAAAATCTCGCTGTTGTTGAGTTGACCATTCTGATCACAGATTTGCCTTTATTGCCATGGTTTGCTATTGCTTTGAGCAGTTGGGAGTTGTTTCTAAGGCTGTTCTCTTTTAATATTTTATGTTGCTATGAAGTTTCGCATGAGGTTGATGAAATATGTTCAACAAGTCCTGTCGTGTTTTATCAAATAATGTGTTTGATAAATGTATTCTAAAGTTCTCAGCTCATCTCAAGTCTTTTTGTGCTGTCTATTTTTCTGCAGGAGTTCAGACAATGCCAGTTTATAAATTACTGTGGTGAGAGTTTCAGTTGCTATAAAATTAATGAGTGGAGTGATTCACCTATTCTTGGAGTGTAGCGGCCTCAGTTTTTGAAACATCAGAGTAATAAGTTTATAAAATGCTTTAAAATCACTTTTTAACAATATTAAATAAAATAAAGAGTGAATATAATGGTTTTAGTTGGTACCTTAAAATATTTTTGAGAATGAATTGTATGCTAATAGGAGACATAAAAGGTTGTCTGTATGATATGAGCTTATATGATTATTAGCACGTGTAAACCATTGGTTCAGACTGCAGAGCAGAAGGGAGGGCCATTAATCTCACAAGCACTGCATTTGGAGGCACAGTACGTTGTACTGTAGAACTAAGGCTTTCATAATGTCCAGTGCTGTGGTGCTGAATCAAGAGAGACACAGGAGAGCCTCGAGGGAAGCAGATGGGAACCATCATGCTCATGTCACAGCAGCACTCTGCTCTGCTCTACAGCTGCATGCCCTGCCAACATGGACCAAGGTTAGAACAGTTACACAGAGATAGCTCTTCCAGCTAGCAACATCTTGAAAAGAAAGTGTCCTGAAAGAAATGAGGTTTTTTGAGACATTTTTTATTGCGGGTGGTTGGTAGTGGTATTTGGGTTTTTGAAGGTGATAATTTCCCCAGTGAACTCATTTCTCTTCAGGTATTTCCAAACCTGTTTCTAGAGACAGTCTGAAGTAAAGGGATCAGAGCCAAAGGTGATAGTAATGGGCCTTGCTCAGCTTCTTCACTGCCTCCTCACCTTCAAGAGAGGGAGATCTGAGGCAGGAGCAAACATCAATAAAATATCCTCCAGTGCCTCCAGGGGAGGAGGAGGAGGACAAAGCTCAAGGACTTGACAACTTTATATTGTATTGATGAAAGTTTTGTTACACACAGCATAGGATGAGATAGATGGGTACATAAATTAGAATTTTAAATGACTGCATTGGTAAATAAATTATTAGTTTTGTCCTTTTCCATTCCATCCTTCCCTCAAGCTTCAATTTATTTTCATGACTTCTTCCACAGTATATACAGATTCCTATTTGTTTTCTGATCTTACACAGCTCTTTGGATTTCATCTTATCCCACCCTAAAATAATCGTCTGTATTCTCTTCAGATCTAGCCTTCTCTTTCAGGTGCATTTTCAAAAAGCTTTCTCATTATTATTTTACAAAAAACCTTCATTCACCAAATTACAGTAGACTTGTTTCTATATCTAGTTTATTCCTGAAAGCAGATCATTAAACCTGATTAATGTTTCTGCAATTACTATTTGTGCCCAAACAAATAATAAAAATAACTCTGCTGAGATTTCATTGTCTAAGAAGTGTTTATCTGATGATTGAAAATAAGACTGAGTTCACCAGTACATTTCCCGCGGAACTTTTCAAGTTACACGAAACGGGGACAACACAAATGGGAAAATACTGTCTGCAGTTTGTATAAGGCCAGAAACTGTGGCAGCACCAAAATCATTGCAAGTATGAGGAAAAATTGTGTTTAGTGCAGTCATTCATACTGATGTCATGAAAACCAAACCTTGTCTTCTCCAAATTCTTTTTTTTTTTTAAAGTGCCATTGTTTTTGCTTTTTCCGGGTCAGAATTCATCACACTTCTGTTTCCAGGAAGAGCAGTATTTTGCTGTGCAGAAATTAAGGAAGTTTTGATTGCAGTTTAAGTAGCATGTTCATGAAGCTGGAAAATTTCTCACTACCAGTCTTTCAGTATGTGAATCAGAATGAACTACCACAGACATTCTGAGTTTCAACTGCTGGTCACTTTGTCATGTTTTTCCTTTTGCCTGCATTACTCAGCTGCTCTATCTGACCAAACCAGTAGCAGGGTGGTGGATATGAACTCTGCTATCTCTAACATAATATCTCTCCTCTGCTAGCCATGCAGTCATCCTTGTGCTTTCCGATAGTTCTTCATGTTGTAATTACCTCTCTGCAAGGTACACAAGTCAGCACTGCCAGCTCCATGGATCCCAGAAGAGATGTTCTTACAAATGCCACTAAAACTCCAATCTTCACTTTTGGTGGTTTTCTAGAGGTAGTCAGGAAGCTTTTCACCTTCTTTGCGTCTGACAGCACAATGGTGCTAATTTATTCTGAATGATTTAGCATAATTTCAAAAGTAAAATAAGTGTCAATGAAAATACCACACTGTACCTATCTTTGCTTGAAATATGACTTCCCACCTTTCTGCAAGGTCTGGAGAAAAGTTTTTCCTGCTGTAAGAGTTTATAATAGGATTATAACCTGGTATTACTTTTATCTCTATTTGTTTATTGTCTTCCCTATCGTAATACTCAGCCTTCGTTTCATTAATATCACAAGGACAGTTTCACCAATGTTACAAAATACTTCTGAAGGCTAATCCCTCTTCCCCTCAATATTTCTTATCCTGTTTGCTCCTCATTTGAGGACATCTGTGTGGGAGGTCGTTGGAGCTTAGTTAGGTGTATAAATAATGTTCTGTATAAATCTATCAGACAAACCCTTCATAGAGACCTGGGTCTTAAAGTTTATTAAAAAAAATAAAAACCAAATAAAAAATAATTTTGTTTCTAAATTAATGTGAAAATGGCTTTGAATACTTGTAAATATTAAAAAATATAAATTAGGTTCATGCTAATATCACTTTTAAGATTTATTATTTTCAAAGTACCATTTCTCCTTCCCAATACCCATGTTTTTGCAATGACTCAAATTTTACATTGGCCAAAGTAATCATAATGAATATCAATTACATCAGAGAAGAGCATAGGCCCTCTTGAAACCAGAGTTCCTGATACTCATAAGCTTCTCAGTGGTCAGAGGGTTTGTCGTTCCTAGAACTTTACTTGACTCCACATTGAGCGGCCGTATCCCTTCTCTAGTATTTAGCCTATCTGTGTGTGAAAGGACAGGGATATTTTACCATCAGAAATCAGAGCAGTAGTATGAGTGGTGTCTACAGTGGGATTTAATTGGGCTTTTGAGAGGAGAAGAAAGTGTGGAGAAATCCCACAGATCCATGAGATTTACTTTGGCTGGTCTCTTTTCACAGTACAGGTAAACAAACTGGGGCAGCAATGCAGCCTTCCAAAGCTGATATTGCTGAACTGGTATCCATGCACTGAATGTTCCACCACAACACAGTTCTTTTGCCGCCACAGGAAAAGCAGAGGCAAAGTGCTAAACAGGAATAATGACTCGACGTCATCATCTCTAAATTGTCCCTTGGGGAGCTGGGGTGAAATTAAACCCTTTCTGGCCCTTAGGCACTCAGACACAATATTGTGATGAGATTAAGATGGATGATATAATTCATAAATTTTAAAAATGATTGGTAGGTAATTATATTCTATTTTTTATCTTCTTCCACTCCCTCCCCCAGTGTCATATTTGAATTTCATTTTTTCTAGTTTTCTATGTTTTATTTTTTCCCTCTCCTTTGAGTATTTCTTTTTCTTTTCCTTTGTAGAAAAAAATTAAATTCTTCAATTATCACTCTTATTTCTTGCCACTTCCTCTAAAAATCTCCACTGTTTTTGCTGCTATTGCTGCTGTTATTGCAAATATGTACTAATGAAATCAAGATGGGTTCGTTCACTTATTTATTTTATTATAATAAACACACATTTCAAGGCATCTTATTGGTTTTGGAAGACTCACACTTTGTGTTTTGTGATAACATTGCAAATAAAATTTTTCCCTTTCCTTGTGAAGGCATTTAAAAAACAAAACAAAACAAAAAAAACCCAACAAACAAAACTCCACATGCTGAGACCAGGAGATATGTGCAGCTTCCCTTTCAAATCCCACTTCAGTCAGTTCTATTTCGTTGTCCTTTCCCTGCCATTTGCTTTCTCTCACCCCAGTGTGGATGCCTTTTTCTTTTACTGACTGCTATTTTCTTTCTCATTTTCCCTGTCTCCTTTAAGATCGTTCTTAAAGTCTTTACTTTTCCCTTCCTTTGTTTAGTTTTCATCATCACCCATCAATCCCACAAACACTCTTGTTTGTTTCTATGTTTACACTATTTGTCTCTCTTCCAGAGTAGAGATGACCATCCAAATATTTTCATTGTTTAGGGTTAAGATAGGAAGCAAAAAGAGGAAACAGAATGTAACTGCACGTACACAAACAGCAAAGTGGAAAACACTGAATTCAAACACTGCATGTATAAATTGTACGTTTAGGACTAAAATTATTTTAAATACTTGCATCCTGAGAAATATCAGAAAGAAAGTACATATTTATAGATTTTTCTCTCTCTCTTAAAGAAGACAACGATGTCTGTCTATTGCAATTAATTCTCACCATCAGAACAGAAGTTTTTTTTTCTGAGGAACTTCTCAATCCCCTCCAAGAAAGATGTATAACAGGAACTATGAATAGGTATTGGTTGACCTCGTTTGATAAATCATAAGAAACACAGCATGAGCTTTACACAGGTGTTCAATCAACAGAAGTTCAGACCCCTAACATATCATCTGGGCATAATTTGAGTTTCAATGGTCACAGAAATAATGTGTCTCTTGCTTGAGGCACCCAGAACTTTCTTTAGGAATCTGAAGTAGTGTTATTGCACATGTAGAGAAATATATCTGTCCCTGTTGAATAAATAAGTACCTATCTCTCAGCTTAATTCAGTACAAAAGGAGAAAAGACATAATATAAAAACTGCATCATCCTTAAGTCATGTTTGGAGCACAGCTGCAGCCAGTCTCCTTTTTCATTGTTTTTTACAACTAGGTGAGCTCGTGCATTTTTCTCATGCCGTGGCTCTACTCAGGCAGGAATAGGAAGAAAATGTCTCAAGAATATCCCCTGGAAAAGGTTATTCTGGGATATAATATCTCTTGGCTTCAATTCCCTGATGCTATGAAGAGATAAAGTCTTAGATCCCCTGTCTTTTGGCTTTTACTACAGCCAGTCTGCGATTATTTCAAAAGCCAGCTCCAAAGCACATTCTGTCAAAAGAGAATTCAGCTTTTGGAAAGTGAATGACAACTCTAACTTTGTATTTGGTTTGAAATTGGGTGAACACCCATATAAAAGCTCATAATATATGTAGGCACTGGGCCAAGGGACTGGGAAGAAGAAGTTTCATTACATACATGTGATGAGTCAACCCAAACTTCTCCTTCCCAGTCCCTTGGCCTGCTGAATCTCATCAGCATGGAGATGACTTGATTTGCTTTACAAAGTCAGTGGGAAAGGTTAAAATCTCAGGCTGGCCCTGTGGAAGCTTTCAGAAATGCCTTGCTTTTCTTGCTGACTGAAGAAAAAACCTGAATGCATTTCCAAGTTAAGGGACGAGGTGCTTAACAGTCTTTGGTTAACCTTCTCTTTGAACCTCTTCACCTGTACAAACATCTCCAGCTCCAAACTGCTGTTCTGACCAAAACTGGGAACCTTTGGATGATTCTCAGATCACCCCTTGGAGCACTGGTGGTCTCTTTTGTTATTTCTTCTCACCATACTTTGGCTTATTTTAGCTTTTCCTTTTGTACTTCAGTAATGAATCCCCTCACAGACATTAGGGTGATAGATGCTGAGGTTTTTCAGCTCTCCATATCATTCTGCTGGACACCATTGGGATGTACTTCCCTTTCATCTTTCCATTTTAATGTAATCAGTTAATTATCTCTGTCCTCAAACTTATCAGAAGGAGGAGATAGAAATCTGCCGACTCTGGTAGCTCCAGGATACCTATGCATTTAAATATCCAGTTTATGTCTTTTTCCCTTTCCTTCTATGTTTCTAGTTTTTTTATTTGACTGCTGTTTTTCAACTGGTGCAGCTAAATCACCAAGACTGCCTGCACCATCGTTGGGGATCACTGCTTCTTGTTTGAATACGCTATACTCAGTTTATAACAAACTTAAAACAAAACATTGATTCGATGTTGCATATCTTCCTCTAAGTCATTATAACACAGAAAATTCCTTCCTTGTTTTGAGGGGTAAATTATAAGAAGAACTTGATACAAATTAGTGCAAACACAAAAGTAAGAAAACCCCTGGAACTGACCATGTTCTTATATACCCATTCTTTGAGGAGAAGGTCATTTGACACAAAGTACAAAAAAATTAAATTTGTGAATATGCAGTATATATTCCTCACTTATTTCTGAGGCATTAGATAAACATGATCCTATATTTTAGTTTTGTGATTAAGTCCTTTTTATGCTTTAATCTTCCTGCTCAGCAGTCTCTTGAGTTTTCAAGAGTTAAATTGTTAAATCTCACATCAAAATACTAGGAATCAAATAGTTCACTCAAGCCACTTTTTCCTACGAGAGCTTTGGGTAGGGTTTTTTTGTATTATATCCTATTATTTAAAAGTTGACAGCAAAAGCAGTACAGTTATCTATAAGCCAGCTGTCATGATTTCTTCAGAAAATCACTTTTTGCATTGAACTGATGTTGTGATCATATACCTTGCTGTCATGTGGCTTGATAAGTGATTGCTTGCTGTGAAAAGCCCATGAACTACTTCTAGCGCTTGTGCTTCTCGCAATGTATATTCACATGCAGTTGCAAGCACTGTACTTTCATAGCGCTGATTGAACAATCTTCATCCAAATACATTATTCAACAAATATTTCTATGCAATAACTTCTTTCCAGAATGAATTTAAAAGAAATTAACCTGGCTCTGATCCTTACAAAGTTTAGTAGGTTCTATTTAAAAGCACTGTAAATAGGGCAAGAGAGACTCATACCTTAGGTGCATCTCAGTTTAGTTCTTTTATCTGTGGGGCTTCCGATGATACATCAATCATCTCTATGCTTCATTATCCTGCAGGAATAAAAAGGCTTTTATTCGTCACTCTAAATTTGTTTGAAATAGTACATAGGATTTGCTATATAAATGCAAAATATTTTATTTCCTATTTTTATTTTGTTTGCCTACATTTCATAGAACTTGATTTATTGATAAATAAGTGTGTGCTTCAGTCTGTGCCTGAAATGATGTTGCTATATAAACAATTGATTTTCTTGCCTTTCAACAGAGTCCCCAAAGAGCCTTGAGTGAGAATCTTATTTTGAGTATTTTCTACATACAGCTGACAGCTTAAAAAAAAAAAAGCATGAATAAACCTTATATTATGTATCTAAACCCTATACTACATAGCAGCTACGTATCTCAGGCTGAATGTGCTGTATATTTTCATACGTCAAATTTTTAATAGAAACTTGCACAAGAAAATTGAAATTTTAAAATAAAAATGTGAAAAACCTGTGATGTTTCCCTTCTATCATCTCTTTTCCGTATGAGAAATTTTAGATGTCCAAAGACAGGAAAACTGAGATAAGAAAGCAGCAAACAGATGGAATGATGGTACCTAAGACTGGTAGTGGTACATTCCTCTTCCCCACGGCTCTCTGATGACTTCTCTTGTGCTCTGAAGATGTCCATCTTTTTGTGGAATTATTTTGGAGTGGAAGCACCAGGGAGAGGAAGGGTTCAAAAATGCAGTTGACCAACTAAACTTCAGGAAAATTTCACTAGAATATTTTTGTAGGAGACTGAAAGAGTGAAGTAACTCAGGCTAAGAATATTATCAAAAAGAAAGTCAATATGTCCTGCATAGGGAAAAGTTCTCTGGTATGGAAAGGCTCTTTAAAATAGTAGAGAGAAGCTCAATAAGATGCAGTGCCTGGGAGGTGAAAAAAAACAAAATTAGACTAGGAACAAGGTCCTCATTTTATCTGGAAGTGTAACTCACCCCCCGGAGCAAAGTGCATTAAGTCGTGATGGATTAACTACCATCTGAGCTCTTTTAAGCTAAGCTATAACTCAACATGAGGTTTTATTTTTGATACAGGTGTTCTTTAGTGAAATTCTGCTCCAATTGGTATGCAGAGGAACAGATGAATTTGTCTTTATAGCCTCATACACTGATGGAAACTCCACTCACGATTCCAACTCCTAGTCTCTGAGAAACATGTTCTTGTTTTCCAGGGTCAAAGTCAACACGTGTAGTAGGATTCTACAGAGTTACAAGATTAGTAATGCGTACAGGAAATTTCTTTCCTGGTGAGCAACATCCATTCCTTTTATACTCTGGTGTAGCTTTTCTTGTTGTTTTTCAATCAGTGGAGGTATGGGCAGTTTTGCACCGATATGGTTACATAGGTTAAGAAAGTGACTGTGATGTCAATAGATTTGTGGAGATTAAAGGACATAACAATCTTCTTTCTTTCCATCTGAATTCCTTTTTTATTTTTTGGGGTCCAGTCTCTCTAATAATTCTGGAAAAAATCCAGCTGGATTATATCAGTTCCTCCTCAAAAATTGTTATTATTACTGAAAGAGAAGTTGAGACTTTAATCAAGATATAGACTTTTTGTCAGCAAACACAGAGTAAAGTTTTCCATGAGCCTGCAAAAAATGTTGATGTTTAGCAAAGCCCAGAAGAAAAGCACTGTACTAGGGATACATAAAATCTGATGAGGCTTGTTACAGTAAGGTAAATGAGAATCCTCCATATTGTGGATATTGTGGAATTACTCTTAATTACAACTGCTAAAGTCACCTACAAGCAAAGTCTCTGAACAAACTTAAGTGTGGATATAAAAACCAAGAGAGAATTTTGGGGAGCAGAATGTTCTTTGAAAGCCTGGAGTTGCAACAGAGCAGACTAAAGACAGAGTGGAAACGATTGAAAGATGCTATTTTGAAAAAACAAAATCAAATAAAATAAATCAGAGAGAAAGATACCTAAGTAGCAGCTTCCCATGGAAGTTCTGAACTCTTATTTATCTATCAGGTTAAAAAAAAAAAAAGTTAAAACTCCCAAGAATCTTTAAAACAAAAATCTATGCTCTACAAGAAAGTTGGTGGGTTTGGTTTTGTTGTTTTTTTTCCCCTCATTAAATTCAACTATCGTATATTCAAATACAGGAGGGGAAAGAAAGACATGATATGGAAAATCTCTGACCAAGCCCAGTTGTATTAATAATTTAGATTTCCTATTGCCTCATACACCTGTTTTGCTTTTAGATAACAGCTTTGCTTTCCATGTTGTATGGATAAGCCAGGTCACCGAGGTTCAGAGTCTTTAGCCTCCACCAAAAACTCACGTTATTGTTGATGGGCTGATTCACTCAACAGACTGGATCTTGCAATCTCTTAAAATCAAATTTAATCCATTAAATTATGGCTGCTCTCCCTATACATCAGATTCATAAAGCTAAACTTCTGCTTAGCTTCAGAATCTACTTAAATCAGTGTACTATGTCCTAATACTGTTCTTTATTTGCCAGGTCCTCCAAGGACAAAAATCAAAGAAGTATCTCTGTTGTTAAGGGTTTATTTTAAAACCCTTCCTGACCTGTATTTTTCCTGCTTTTAGTTCCTTGTAAACAGAGCAAGAGAAATACATAACAGTCAGTTTATGTCTTCAAAAATTCAGGCTCTCTCAGCAGCATCACAAGCAAACTGTCATAGCTCATTATGAGATTTGGGGATCAAGGCATCAAATGTATTTGTGTATTATTCCCCACTTTAATTCCTTTGTTCCCGAATTTCGAGAGACAAATTTAAATAATACCTGTGTAGAGAAACCCTGCCCTCCAAGGATTAAACATGTGCTTTTAATATTGTTCACATGATTTAAGGTTTGCAGCTCTGCCCACCATGGAGATTGGTGCCAGGGGTTTATGGTTGTGCCTATCATTTGAAAAGGAGGCTAATACTTCTCAAAGAACAAAAATGGGTAAGGCATGGAATTTTAGTGTGCCTTTGTCACACACTTCTCATGTTTCCCTGGGCTGTGTACAGTTCTCTTTGATGGTTGTCTCTAGTTTTTGTGGTCCTCTCTATGTAAATTTCCATCCAGTGCTATACTGGCAGTAGAAAAACTTAAAAATATTTTTCCTGGTTTATTTTTCTGTCTGTAGAAAAGGTAACCACAGTACTACTCTACTTTTTAATGGAGTCCTCACGATATAGACAGATTCTGTCAAGATAGAAAGCATCTGCTCTCAGGTTAATATTTTCTAGAGATGCTCAGGTATATCAAACCAATGCAGTGTTGCTGCTCCTGCTTGATTTGTTTGGAAAATGAAGCTGAAGTACAGTGTGCTGGGATTATGCCATGAGCACCCACAGCTGTACAGCAGCACTGGGCACAAGGCTTTAAAGGTGAAGGAACAGAAAAGAAGGTGGTGGTGGGTAAAGCACAAAAAATGTTCAGTTTTTTATGAATCAAAACCCTCTTACAAAAGTATCAGATTCCTTCTTTTTCATGGTGCATACCAGATAGATGTTTTCTTTATTATTATTATTATTATTATTATTATTATTATTTCTGTAACTGTCATGTGGCTTACACCTAGATTTGACAGTTACTGTTCCTTTTCCATTGTTTTGTACAATGTGACCAATCTTCATAATAAGGTCATTTATTACTTACCATCTTCAACACAGGAAAACAATTTGACAAAAGTCTCGACATTGCAAAAGTGCTATTTTTGCCATTAACTTTAGAGATTAAGATGTTTTTCTTCATTGCGTGATTGTTACCAACTAAGCCATAGTTTTATTTATAAAAAGATCATTTTTACGCTTTGGAGATTATCATACATGTTCAATTAGTATCACTAATATTCTTTTCAAACAGCTCTATACAAACTCCTGAGGCTGTGACAAATCACAGCAGCCAAGAGTCTATCAACAACTTTTAGCCAAACTCTATGCCGTGCATGGCTGATAGCACTCTGAATCAGAAATTAAACATAAAGAGAAATCCTTGAAAAATGGCTAGTGATAAAAATATTCAGCAAACACTGTAATAGATTATTTTAGTAACTAAGTAATAAAATAAGCAGTAAAGTAATATTGTCAGCACCTAAAGAAGTGTCCCTCCTTGAGGAATTTTCTTGTCTGTAAGTGAAAAACTTTCACAACTACAAAGAGTTTGGTTGAGAGTTATGGAGGGTGAAGAAATATGCTGGTATAGTTGTAAGATTAGTTATTAATTAAATAAATAGCATACTGGTTGTAAAATAAAAGTGTATCTACTCAGAGGCAAGTGAGAAAGCTGAATGCAATTTTGAGGTAACTTGTGCATCATGCAAAGGAAGGAGATTTTACTCTTCCCTGAATGGGTTAACTTTCAGGTCAGCTCTATCTCTAGGCTTCAATACCTGTATGTTCAGAGCACATTGGATTTTGTTTCTCTGAACAAGGAGGAAGATACTTGGAGTACCTGAATACCACAGTGAATTATTTTCCTGTTCTTGTCATAGATTTTTGTCAAGCTAATACAGAAAATATGAACACAAAAATATATTTTCCTACATAATTCCATACTGTTACCTTCTTTCTTTGGCTTCCAAGGCAGACGAGAATGTTCTGCTGAACAACATTTAATAGGTGGGGTGATCTATTTTTAACTGTAGAGAGCAGAGCTTTTCATACTGACTGATTGTACTGAAAAAGGAAGAGAAAGGTCACAGATGTCATTTTGTGGTGAAAAGAGGCAGAATCTTATTGTAAGAGATGTCTAGCATGCATTAGTTTTCTTGTCCTGTTGTTATATTTCACTAATTCAATATGAAAGCTACTTACATGATAATGCCCTGAAATTGCGTTATCAAACTGAGCTACTATCATGGCAATAAGAACAAAATAGAAAAAACTTTAAAGTCTATTATAAGTCTGCCTTGACCCAATTAAAAGCCATGCAGCTCAGTCCTGAGGGTAGTCCAAAAAATCACACACCTCATTGTTCATCATGGGTCATATCAAGGTCTTGGACTAAGATTTTGCCGCAGAGCTTTGCTAGATAACAATGAAAAAATTGCTTTGGAGGCTCAGTACCTGATGCTGTAATTAAAAATGATATTTATTTTTTTTCACCCACTTCACGGGTTAAAAGAAGCACTCCACTCCACTCTTTTTCACTCCTTAGGAAACAACATCAACTAAAAGCCTTTCAGTAATATTATATATTCGCCTGGTCTATAAAACCTTATTAGATATAATTTCTATTTTCCTCTTTGTTTTACAACTGACATATTTCACACGTATACATGTAAGATGTAATCACCGTGTTTTAAACTCAAAAAGCAAGCGATCTATTGAATAAATTCATTGGGTGCGATTTGATCATGGCAAGGCAAACCTTTAAACTGGGAGAATAACCAAATTCCACTGGTTGCAATTTCCTTCCTTTTCATTGTTGTAGCTTTTGGGGAGGCTATTAGTTTCCATTTTTTTATAGTGAGTAAAAGCTACGATGCCTCATTTGTCCAGGAGCAGCAATTGCAGCTGCCAGTGAAGAATCATGATGTTTTGTAGCCATATGTTGTGGCGATAATCTTTTTAATCTTATCGTTGTGACCAAAAAGAAAGCTTATCTCAAAGCAACTGATAACAGCCTTTCCTAGTTATTTGCATATATCCTCCACTTACAGCCGGGTATGCACAATAACAGCCAAGCCCAGCTGCAGTGTGGCATAACTAGGAAAGGAATTGAGACAGTGACAGTGAAAGCAGAAGGAAGCTATTGGCATTGTTTTCAATCTAACAGTAGAAAAGTTTAGCAATCTTAGAGGACCTGTATGTATGGATTACACATAGTCTGTCCTACAGTAGAGTTGCACTGCAGATTTATAGCCTTCATGCTGTTGCCATACAAAGCATGTCTAATGTTACAACACGTCTATCCTCTTGTCCTGTTCCCCTTCCTCCTTCCTGCTCCTCACCTTCCCTAGAGTATATCTACTTCGGACTGAAAAAAACCAAAAAGAGTAATTGAAATACCTTTGTAACTTCACCAAAATTTGGAGTTTTGAGCTTTAATCCTGTTATCTCCTTTAAAAATGGAAAAGAAAGCAACTTCAGAGCAGAGGAATTGGTGGGATCATAATTTTGGGATCTCTCAGGAGACACTCATGGGCAGTATTTTTCTCTCTCATCTCAATGTGTAGGAGACATCTACGATTTATTAATGGGATGGACAGGGAGGGAGTGCTTTTCTCTACCCTTTTAGTTTTAAGAGGTTATAATTTAGAAAAAGAGGTCTGATGAGAAATTAATTAGTCAGGGTCCTATTCTTCACCACTTCAGTTTGGACCATGCTCCATATAAGCTAAATGAGTTCCATTTTAAACCTTGCTAGATTTATTTTTACTTCCAATACTATGTTCTAAAATCATAGTCTTCCAATGTTTGGACTATCTGATTTTCAGCCTATATTTATTTATATTTGTTTTTACATCAGTTTTTCATCTCACATAACTCATCTAACTCTCTGTTGTTTATCCCATTGATATAACTACAAAGAAGAAATATAGCTCCACTTTGCCTCTTGTTTGCTAAACAAAGCAATCTCTTCTAGCAATATTCAAGAATCTTCCCAACCCTGAACTATCCTACTTCTCTCTTTTTAGACTTTTCAGTGAAAAGTATTTTTGGATAAAATAAAATACTAATAGAAAAGATTGCAAGTTTGGAGTCTGCTTAAATCCATAAAAGAAGACAATGAAAATTTTCCATTGGTGTCCACGTCCTTGAGGTTGGACCTTTGTTTTCTAAGTGGTAGTCACAGACTTTCAGTTCAAAGTGACAGAATGGCGATCTCCAGCTGCTCTCCTAATGCCTCCTCACCAACCCCCAATATATCCCATATGGATATACCCTATGTCTATGTCTATACTTATCTAAGCTTACCTAGATTGGATGGCAGCCAGCTAGCCCTCATCTAAACCCAAGGCCTAGCTAGACTGGATTATTCAGTAGACTCCACCAGAAGGCTCAGCTATAAAAAAGTTTCATATTTGATGCACGGATGTGTGGTGAATTCCCAGAGCAGTTGTGATACCATCTATTCCTTTTGAGACGGACTAACTCCTTATAAAGCTATCCGTAAATGCTCTTTATTTGTTTGAAGTGCAAATCTGACAGGTTCTGACAGCCTGTCAGCCTCTTGTGTACAACTCCACTGGAGCCTGTTTTACTTCCATATATTGTCACCAGTTCATTCATTATTTCTGAAATGTTAATGTTGACTTCTACCTGACTGACTTGAGGAGGCAATAATCGAGCTAAACAAACTGAGGGTGATAGCACAGCCCACCTGTTATTATACAACATTTATATAAGAAAGTCTGAAAGTTTTATTGTGTAGTTTTTCCTTCAGATAATCCAGACTGTCAGAAGTATCTCAGTATATTAGTACAAAATATTGCATATTAGTGTTAGGCAATAATACCAGCACAAATGAGATAATTTACATGGAGGCTTTAACACATAGCCATTATGTTATCAACCAGTAAGACCTGTTTTACTTTTAAATTATTTGAAAAATATCAAAACACTGGAATTCTAGGTGAATTAAGAGATATAACTATAATGTCTCAAAAAAACCCCAAAGTACCAAAACCAAACCCAAGAAAACAAACCTGTTATGCTAAACAGCTAAACCTTTTAGCTATGAAATAGTGTTTTACACTTTTATACCTCCTCTGACTGATAACACAACATTTTGTGATGCCTCTTTTTTTTTTTTAAACATAATCCATCACATTTTTATAATCAATAAGAAAACTTATGCAAAAGAAGTGTCAAATTCAGTTGTGTAAAAATCATGGTGTTTTGCATGTGTTGAAAGACCAGGTGACTATTGGTCTGTGAAACATTAAGGTCTCTGGGGTTGAGCAAAACCTGTTCAAAGGGCTTGGGACCATAGATTTAAACGTAAGTGGATACAACCCACTTGAGCTCCAAACAGATGCCTAAGACTGTTCTTGTGTCTGGAGTTGTCGCTTTATCCATGAAGATCTTAAGTAGGACTCCTTATTTGCTATAACCCACTTCCAGAAATTGCTTAAAATACGACACAAGAAAGGCTAAAATACGGAATTAGTCCAGACAGTGTTGTAAAGCTGTAGGAATACAGTATACAGGTATTAAGTCATGTTCACTTATTCCTGTTGAGAGACAATTAGGCCTTGTGTACTCTTTTACTTCTGTAGAAATGTCTTTTATCTTTCCCTCTTATCCTCTGTCATTTGTTGCACTGATTTAGCATTGCAAAGGGGATTCAAAATGCCTGGGCATTTATTAATGCTGGGTAAATAGAAGTTTAAGCCCTTTTTAAAAATGTTCTTTCCAACCTTGTTTACCATCATTATGCTTGCTTTGAGGCGAAAATGTTTTTATTGGCAAGAAGATCTGCAGAAAACTCAACCTCTGTAAATAACAATGGGAACAAGTCTTCCCAAGAGAATTAACTCTGCGAGTTCTGCCCTGACCGTACTGGAAACTTAATGTACACATCTGCATAATACATTTTGCTGAGCAACTGTGAATTTTTTTTTCAAAGGGAACATGGTGTTGTGATAGTCACAGTTCTCTGAGGAATGATTTGAGTATCCAGGTTCTGGTTTGTCTCTTCCCTATGTATCTCTTAGCCTACTAAAAGGTATTACCTCACCCTGCAGGCATATTGTGATTTGAGTTCTGACCTTGAGAAAGATTTGCTATTTCTCTGTTGCTATCAAAATATATGTTAAGAATAACAATGGTGACCATCAGATACTATAGTAACGTTGAAGTATAAGCATTCATAAGAAGAGTAAATTGTACAAAAAAGTCTGAACAAATCCTAAGAGCCAATAAATAAATAAACTAACAAACATATTATTGACAGTATCGACTATCTGAAAAAGTTTAGTATTTTATCTCTATGGCATGGGCAGCGTGGCATAATTCTACCTTGAAGTGAAATCCCAACAGTTTATCAAGACTAGGCTATAGAAATGCCTGAATTACCCATAAACTTATAAAAATGAGCTGCCAGAAGTAATGTAGGAGTTTCAAAATTCCTTTAATGTGATTGATGGCCCATTACGGCAAATGAAATAAACAAATCTCATATTAAGCTGCTATGGTTTAGATTAAGTGAACCTTGTTATTCTCATACTCCAGCACCTCCGAATACCACCAGCACTAGGTCACTGAAGAGCAGTTTGGTAAGAAAAGGTGACCTGAAGATATTTCCCAGGAAAAATTGTCCTGTAAAAAAATCTGTATAAATTACGGTCAGTATCAGTTATCATAATCAGTTATTAATATATATTGAAAAACAGTTTAAGAGGTAAAATTTATCTGGCATCATTATCTTATGCATTGAATCATATCTAGCAGAGAAAAAAGGACATGAACTGAAACCACTTGAGTTAAACATTTACAGATACCTCATGTAATTAAGCACACTTCCGAATTCTTCTGAACAGTTAACTATTATTCCGAGTGTTGGGAGAGAATGACATGGTAATGAAGTGAAGTCAAATCAACTAACAGATATATTTATGTTTGAAGTAAAGTGGTCAAAAGGGAGCATTTTCAGGATGTAATTCAACTTTTACTCTCTCCTATTAAGTGATATTTAAGATACCTCTGCATCTATAAGAGTAGATGAAATTAATCTTGCAACTATTCTAAGTATCTTCCTTCCCTTCTCATGAATTCTTCCAAGTTACCTGAGTTATACGTCAGATCAGATATGGAAAATCTTGCTAACAAGCGCAAGCCTTAGAGATACAATGCAAGGTCCAAAACCCCTAAAATCCTCAGGATTTGAGGCTGACTGTGGTTTACTTTTTAATAATGATGAAGCAAATTTTGAAGATAAATAGGAGTAGCATGATTTACAATCCATCATTTATTTTAAGATTGTATATAAACGCTCTGTGAAAGACTTAATTTCTCTCCTCTGCCTTCCTTTTTTCTTCCTTCTGTAAATTCTGCAGACCAGTAGGAGAATTTTGTTTGGACAGCTTATCTAGTCTCAGCAAATGCAGGTCTAATTTACTAATTCATTAGCATAGTTTCACTTTAACCTACCAATATCTGCCTGTAAATTTATAGGTGAAAAAAACTGGGAGAAAAGAAAAAAAAAATTCAGAGGAAAAAGGAAGAAGTTGATGTAATAAAATTCAGAGGCTGGTCTAAACTTTAATAAATCTGGAGACTGCTGAAAATGAAGAGGAATTTAAGATATTATTTTGACTTCAGTTTCATATTTTCCAAGGAAATCCGTTCCGTAGTAACGTGTAGTAATAAAAATGTCAGCTATCAGAAAAATATGTACAGAAAAGAAAATCTCAGATAGCTAGATGCACAGTTAGTGGGAGTTAGATTCCTTTTAGGAAAGCATATCATTAACTTCTTTGGTCAAAAACTACTGATCATGTTGCATTATTTCTGGAAAAGCTTGTCATCTGCATACGTATAATCCTCAAGCTGGTCTTTATGAACAGTCATTTATTGAAGAGGCAACATAACATAATGTAAATATTTGGTTTCCATGTTGCTTTTTCATTCAAATATTACTATTAAATACAAAATTAACTGCTACCATTTGAGAGGATAGTTTAACAACAGTGTTACTCATTTCTCATAAAGCAGCTATTTTCCTACTTACATCATTTACTAATGAAATAATATAGAAGTCATACTATATATTTTTATTGAAATAATAATAATAATCTATTAGGTTTTCAGAACAGAAATTATTTGTTCTCTGGTAACATTTGTTAATGCTACGTTTCCAGGTTCTTGAGAGCCAAAGGTTCTCATTCAAGAGAATGGAAACCAATGCACCTGTTTTGTATAATTAGATTCCTACCCAACCAGACTGGCCATCCAAAGAGCTCCATAATTTGATTTTTTTTATCAGTATTATTGCTCAAGCAACTGTGCCATTACAATTTCATTTAAAATTCCACCACAGACCTCTGAGTTTTCATATGAAAAACTGTACAAATGCAGGAAGATAGAAAGAGTTGGTTATCTTTGAGATAACTAAATCCTTACTTGAAATTTCAACCCTGAAGATTAATCTTGAGAATTTAGAAAAGTGAGGGAATGCTATATGTGCCCAAGCATGTTTAGTTTTCTATCCAAAATTTCAGGACAGCATTCATGAATATTTGCTTTACCTCTCTTCTATTGTATCTTTGTGTATATTCTTCAGATGTATTTAGCACTTCCTTTAATGGGAAGAAACAAGACCAAGAAAGGTTGTTTACCTCCTGTACTCTCAACACTCTTTAGTCCAGTATCAATGCCCAAAGCAAACCCAAAATATATGCATTTAATCACAGGTTTGGTTTTTTTTCTACGCTAAAGTTATGATGCATAAAGTTCGAAGGATTATCAGTCCTTCGGAATAGCATTGGGACTAGGAATAGTCAGAACTAAGAATACCATTCTGAGAATCTGCATCACCACAATGCTTACAAACACAAAGTGCTTATTTGGAATCCCTACATGTCTCTGCTTGCAAACCCTGTACTTAGGATATGTGTTCAAACAAGAGTGGAAGAATGGATGGTGCAATGGTTTTTTCCTATTAGAAAAATTTTAGGTTTTGTGTTTAGGTTTGTTTGAGGTTTTTAAAATGAATCAGAAGATCAGAGAAGTAGCTTTGGCTTTTTTAAGTTCTAAAGGACACCTTTATATGTGAAACCTCTCTGTACAGAAATAATTCAGGAGAGTTTAACCTTTCAGGTATGGTGGTGTTGTTTGAGATATCATTATATCTGCATAGTACTACACACTTGTATATAGGTCTGGATTTTAAGAGTTAGCAAAATACAGTAAAGTCGGTTCCCCATGCCATTGCTTCTCCGTTAGTTAATACTGTGTTGCATGATTCTCTTCCGAGCACTTAGATTTATAATGATGCCAAAGCAGAATTCTCCTTTGTTATGAACTCTCTAACATGCTCTCCAGTGACAACTCAAACTATGGGTCTAGAAGGAAAAAGAGAGAGTCACTGAATCCTCCATATTCTCAGGTGAGATCTTCTATATGCCAAGACCTTAGTGTTGAAGCAGGGGGCTCTGTGAAGGCCTACTTCACCTTTGTTACCTCTGAGGAGATAGGTTTTCTAATGCTTATCTACGTTCACTGATAACTAGCAGGAGATAATAAATCTGCTTAATTCTCTGCACATAGGTCATTAAATAGTGAGTGAAGATGAATAATTTTACTTGTGAATCTTGCTATTCATGAAAAGAGCTGGGGTTGTCTGGCTCAGCCTTCAAACCTTTAATATGTGCCTGAGAAAAGCATTGCTTTTCCATTATCAAGTTCCCTCAGCAACTGACATTTAGTGAATACTTTGATATATTCCCTGAAAATAGTTATTACAATCCAAAGTACAGAAGGATAAATGCCTTGACACATATCTATTTCTATGAGGTTTTTAGACTCAGGTCCCCAGCGAAGCAAAGGGAACATGTTCTCCTTTCTAACATCGTCAACCTTCAATATCACAAGCACCCAAAATTAATAATTATTTAGCTACTGAACAATTATGACAGATGATTAATTGATCACAAGCAGCTAGTTCTCATGGTGCTATTAATCAGTATGTCATCAAGCAGAAAGAGAAGGTAAGCAATCTATATCTGTTACAAATCATGTAAGGGACACATTATTCAGTAGCATGAAAAGGTCATTGTGGAGTAGAAAGCAGGATGAGGAGACTTAGCCAGATTGATGAGGCAGTGTTATTTTGTGTATTTATTACCAAGAAAAAAAAACCAAAACAACTAATCTGTCTGTACAAACATGGTAAATAGCTGGTTTACTGAAACAAAATGCTAAGACAAGAGCATGTTGCTGAGCTGTCAACAAGGCTTTAGTCTTCTATTGCTCAAAGATTACCAAATGTGGGGTAAGGGAAGGCACTTTCCCCTCCCACATCTCTGTGTCCACTTGATAGAAGAATATTTTGCAGCTGTGGCCTCAGGACATGACATACCTCTCTCACCTCCTCTTCTGATGATTACCATGCAACTCATTAGACACTACTCATTATGATCTGCTGCAGGGAGAAGTCTGTTTGGTAAAGGAGTGCAGGATGAAGAGTAGGCAGAGAAAGAAAGAATAAAAGGGGGCTTATAAAAAAGAGAGTCACTTTTTTTAAACGCAAATAATGAAAGGCAAAGTGGAATGTTTTGAACTGAAAGAGGGTAGGTTTAGATAAGATGTTAGAAAGTAATTCTTTACTGTAAATGTGATGGAGCTCTGAAACATGTTGCCCAGAGAATCTGTGGATGTCCCATCCCTGCAAGTGTTCAAGGACAGGTTGGATGGAGTTTTGAGCAACCTGATCTACTGGATGACATCCCTGCCCATAGCAGGTGGGTTGAATGAGATGATCTTCAATGTCTCTTCCAAGCCAAACCACTCAAGGATTCAATTCTTTTGTGGAAAGCAGTTACGTGTCTTCCATGGCGTGCTGGAGTTGTATGCCAATGGGAGAAAACACAAATGGCATTGACTATAGGACAGCTTCCTTTCCTCACTCTTTCAAGTTTCCCAGGTATGACTGTGCACAGCAACTTCAGGCAGATGTGATCTTTTTCTGCCTGCATTTCAGGCTAACCAGAAGCTAATTGCATGACAATTAACAGTAACCTTGAACCAGGAGATAATAAAGAATCTTTAAGAAACATTAGAGCAGGGGTGAAGAAGGCTTTGTATATCTGCCAGGAACTTACAGCCGTGGTATTTTGTACGTGGTGGGATCTCCAAGGACAGGCACAGCATATATCATGCTCTAGTGTGTGCTTCCTAGTACAGTGTGCTGGGTAGCCAGGCTTGGCGGTGGTATGGACAGTCGATGTTTTGTGCTGGGTGGAAATAAGAGTCAGAAAGGTTCTCCTAGGGTTCTATGTGTAAAATTTCTGGTGGGTACGGATACCACTGTCTCCATGGCAAAACCTCTTTGTTTTCAGGCTTCTCTCACCAGGAATTGGTGGTTTAAGACAGAGGAATACATACTTAGTTTAACCAATGCTTACACAAGAGCCAGTTTTCCTCTGCAGATAAATCCAGTTCAGCCACATAAATACAGTATAGCTATCTTAGTGGAAAACTGTGGTTGGACTAAATTATCTTGCAAAGAAAGTTAATTAGCTCAAGAATCACAGTGTTTCAGGCATTGTTTCTAGATGTGGCTGCTACCCAGCTGACTTAGGACAGCAGCAGAAAGAGCTTGAGTTTGTCCATGATGGATTTGCAAAGTTCCCTTAACTATCCCATAAAGTATTTTCTGCATTGTTTTGTGCTTCAAAGTGACATTTTAAGAACATATGGGCAACACATGATAGTTACAGATGTACAAGAGCCTGGGTAAAAGTTTCCAGGTATGATGTTCTCTACAGGTTACAAGGCTTTTTTCTGGATTTCTGGAGCTGGTGTAGAAAGAGGACAAAGAAGAAGCATGAAAGTACAGAATTAGTTGTTGTGCCTTCTTCAGACAGTTTAGCCAAGCAAATCATTCAAAGATATAAGACACTTTCCCCTCTCCACTCTTCACCTACTTTAAGCATCAGAAAAAATCCTATCTTTATTCTACTAATTACCTCGAGTTTCAAATCAGTAGACCATGCTACTGGTAGGTATCTACTTAGTCTATTTATTCACCAATTCAAAAATATTTCAGTTGGCTTAATAAACAGAATTTTAGATTTTTTCCTTATTGAAAATGCCAGTTTCACAGGCATTTTTTTAATGAAAAATTGTTGGTGTATAGAAATTGCATTTTTCATTGATGTAAAATTTCTAAGCAACTCAGTTTTTTGCTTATTCATTTCTTTTAGACAATTTGTTTACTGAGCATTTTACAGATATTTAGATAGAGATCTATAAAGATGATACTATAACAATTTTAATCATGCTTTCACTATAAAAAGCTTTTACTTATCTGCCATTTTCCAGTCAAATAACATAACATAAAGAGTTCTACTCTTGTTCTTAGACATCTTGTTTATCTTGACCTTCTCTAATGCTTCTAGTCACAGAGGTGTCATAGTGCTTGAAGAAATTTCAGGTGAAGAAAATGCAGCCACTTGCCTCATGGAGTTCATACATCTTCCTCCAGACAGGAATGTTCAGAAAGTAAATTAGCAAGACCTTGGCATGAAAATACTAATGAGAATTGTGAAAATACAAAATGTGATCGAATTTGCGAAATACTATAGAGGATAGGAGAAAAAGCCCTTGAACTAAAGGAGAAGCTGGTGATTAAGAATGTAAAGTCAGGAGATGAAGCTTGTAAGCTTCTGGTATGGTGACGGAATGATAGGAGATACATCCAAATCCGCAGGACCAAAAAAAGCAGGAAGCAGCAAGGAGGGATGGGGGGCACTGAGGAGATGGCCTGAGATTTGGCAAGCCCAAATTCACCAGTTTCTGTCCTACAAGTTTAGGTGTGATTCCTGACAAAGCTGGACAAGAATTATCCGCATATGGACAAATTTGAAGGGGCAAGTGAATTTGCACACAAACATGAGTCCAGCACTGAGCTGACTTGAAAGCTGAGCAAATTATTCCAACAGAAGCATGTTTTCGTGGTGGTGTCCTATCCTAATGCAGTACAGTGCCATCTGAAAATACCATTATACAAATCACAGTGAGCTGTGATGGCAAACTTTATTTTTTATTTCTCAAGTATCAATTGTCTAGGTTTCACTGACGGGAAATGAATATGGCACTGCTTTCTCTGGTTAGGCATTTTTAAACTACTAGAATGTGTAATTTCTTTCTTTCAGTGATCACGTTGTCAGAGACTCATACGTACACTGCATCTGCTTTATGCTGCTGTAATGAAATGAACAGGACCTAATTCACCACTTGGTTACTCCAACATAATACCACTGTAACTCCTCTGATATCTCTGTAATGAAATCAGAAGAGCAGCGGATAACAGACTTGTTGGATTCGCTTAGGAAGAAAAAAAATCATGTATTTTTGAGCTCTTTCACTCAAACTTTTGTTAGTTTCCCAATCTTTTACATTTCAGAGACACAAACCTTCCAGGTAAATAAAATGGATCCAAAATGAAACATGGTAACCACATATTTAATTGTTTGTAAGAAATATAAAATGTTTTAAACGTACTTCAGTAATAAATGATATCATGTTAGGAACAGGTAAAGGAACTGAGATACTTCTGCTAAGTATGCTACTAGGATCTGAGAGCTAAGATGCCTTCCAAGTCCATATGCTTTTCAGAAACACGTGTAGAGGAAGCCATGCAGATGACATAAAAGTTATATGTTACTGAATAGCAGGTTTTTTTTTTTTTTTTTGTGCTATTACAATTCACAGTTTGGAATAAAATGTTAGTGTCTACAGGAAGAAACGAAACAAAATCTGACTTTGATTCTTTTCAAAACAAACCCTTAACAGGAAAACAACTTGATAGCTATGTAAATATTTGGAAAAGAGGATCCTATTTGCTGCTCATTTTCTAAAGGGCAACAGGGCTTGTGTCCTTTCTTTCTTGCTAGGGGCAAACTTACATGAAAGCACAAAAATTGCAATTTATAATCCATCTAATATCATAATCTTTTAAAACATCACCAGCTGAGATGTCAGAAACCAGAAACCCAGGATGATGTGGCTTCAGGTAGGGTATAAACAGCAGGAGCAAATGAACTTTTAAAAAGCCAAGACGCTGTTTTCCTACAGCTCAATTTGCTTCTTTCTAAGCCAGAGCATTACTTCTCCAAAATTGTGTTGTTTTACCTTTTTTTTTTTTTTTTTTTTCCCTAATCACCTGAGGGAGGCATTTAAATTTAATCACATTCAGGTTCAGCACTCATCATGGTGATAGTAAAACAGGTGTGGACTGGGAGGAAGGCAGGATTTGCTGATTTGTGAGATCCTATCACTCAGCATCTGCTAGCCAAATTGCCAGCTAATCATCTGTGAAAAAAAATAAGTCTTGTTTTGACAGGGAGAGCATTTCATCACCTGTGGAAATTGCCTTCTCAAATCTGTAGCCTGGAGCCCAGATCTCTGCAGGCACTCAAAGGAGAAATCCTCATCTGTACTTCTAGGTTCTTCTGTTCAAAATTCAGATGATCAAATGGATGGCCTCGCTGAAAAATTCCCTCTGTTTTGTTAGCTAGCCTTGCTTTATGCCCTGAAGGTGGCATTTTTCAGCACCCATGAAGGAAAATGTCTGCTCTGTAGGGGAAAGTATAAAGAACTTTACCTGTTGTTTTGGACAAATCGAGGCACTCTGCTCATCCATCATCCAGCCTGGCCAGGCACAAGGCCATTCTGGTCCAGCAGCCAGGCTGTACCTATGCTAATGAGCCCTGCTGAGACAGCAAGGTCATTATGCATGTTTGAAAGGTCTCTGGCTTGGATCTGGTTCATACATCTCTGGCGAGGAGTATGGGTGAACTTGGGAAGCAGCTGCCTGTACCCAGCTGTATGAAAATGTCCAGAGACCTGAAGAGTTTAACTGGTCACTTTAAAGATTTGGACTTTTTTTTACGGGAATATTAAACAAGAACTTTAAAACAAGGAAAACTATGACAACAACAACAACAACAAACCCACAAACAAACAAAAGAAAGATGTCTGAAACATAACACAGGCACGTCCTAAAGGAAAGCTTTCATAATTTCCACTCTGGCATCTTCCCCTAAAACATCTGTTATTATCCGCTACCAAAAAGAAAATTTTTCACTAGGTGGTGTACAAATTACTGTGTCCCCTTCTGTGTCGATTGTATACTCTTTCATCTTCGCAGGTACTAGTGTGTGTGAAGAGCAAGATAAATAAGAAAGGGAAATGCACGTTTTATTAGGAGAGAGCAACAGCAAGTTCTCCCTCGTCAGTTTGCTGTGTGGTGTGCTTTTCTCCCTTCCTGCATTTGTGTTGGCTCTGAGGAAGTGGTCTAGGTCACAGGTCGCCCTAGTGCTTACACTGAATGAGATTTATGAGAAACCTTGCAAATCCTCAGAACCACAAAGAAGAGCAAGAGCAGATTCAAGAGAGCTGTTGTGATAAAGTGCACAAACTCTGCACTTCAGGCAAGTAAAAGACGAAAACACAAAATACAGGGAGAGGGAGCTATCTCTGGAAGGGGTTCTGCCCCCAGAGTTGGGTATATACCGAACAAACTGCCTACGTGAATAAGGCAATATGTAAAATTCCTCAGCTAGTCTTCCACAAGCCAACTGCTCCAGCCTCACCTTGGTAGATGGGTACAGAAATCAGCTCAGTATAAACATGTTCTTTCTGAAAATAGATATTTCTTTGAAGAATCAAGGATCAGGCAAGGTAGTATTGCAGAATTTAGGGCACTTGCTCACTGATCTGAAAAATAAAATCTTGTCTTTTTTTAAAAAAACAAATAGTACAACCAAATAAAGAAGTCTTTGCCCAAAATGACAGCTCTGTGCAGCTTCCAGAGAATGATTAGAGAATGATAGAGGCCTCTTCACTATCCAGCTCGGTAGATTACCTAGGAGAAACAAGCTTCTCTTATATCTCACACCTCCAACCTTTACCTAAAATGGGTAGGGCTGTAGAAAACAGTTGTGTGGAACATGCACATTCATGAATTTCCAGACAATCTGTCATGACTCCAGTCGCAGGTGGGAATCACATATGGAGAAGATCTCTGCTCAGAGCAAGTCACTTGAGCTGCTTTTCAATGTTGTACACCTCAGATGAGCTTTGGAAGATTCGCTCACTGATTCAAGATGCTCTCAAAGTAAGCCAAGTTTGCTTAAATACCATTTCATTTTTTTTGTTCCTGTTAATGTTGAAAGACATTTGAAAATACTAAAGAAAGAAAATGGGCCTAATGCATTAATGTAGACAAGTTTTGCAGCTGAAGGTGATGTAAGTAAGGAGACTGATTTAATTTACTGGCCATGAGGAGCAGATTACTATGTGTTTAGCAAAGAATATTTCTGACAAACATGAATGCAGTGTATGTAAGTATATTTATTTGATTGTTTCAGATATTTATACTTTCAGGTTAATTATTAAATTTACATTGTAAGCAGTCTTCCCCATGAAAGCCTGTAATGGGAAAAAATTAAACTTGTTTACTTCCTTGGTTAAATTTCAAAAAGGAAAAGTTAGCATTGAGAAGACAATGTTGACTGTAATTAATCTGGATTTCTTTACAAACTCATTCTCCACTTCTCCTTTAAACAAATACAGTATTACAAAAGGCCAGAATTTTTGTTATCTTTTTTATTTATGGTTATTATTTTTTATTTTAATATATATTTATTTTTCACAAAATTAATTTCATTAACCAATTCATAAATTGGTTAATATATATTTCAGATGCCTAGATTGTTACGGCATGCAGCCAATTTAATTCCCGAATTTCCATTTTACTCAGATGTAAATTTCTGTTTAACATGGTTCATGGTTAAACTGCTGGATTTTGTGCCAGAAGAAGCTGTGTTTCAGTGGTGGTCAAATTCTGTAAAGGACAGAGAGTCCTGTGGCTAACAAACTCATCAAGTGACTCAAGAAATCTCTTGATTGATCATAGTCTCTCTATTTCTCTATCTCAAATACCTCATTTTTAGTGTAAAAATAAAAATGTTTTCCAGACTCACCAGGATCTTTTTTGAGAAGTTGCTGGAGGAAAGTGTACATAAATATTGTAGCTATAGGCAATCATAGAGATAAAACGCCGTATTTCAAAACACGTAACCAGCAGTAAAACTGTATTGCAACCAGTATGTTTTAGCACCATCTAGCTATCTTGTCAGGTAAAATCATAGTTGTAAAACACTCGTGAAATCCAATCCTGGCCTAGGATTAAAACCCACCATGGAATTCTGCACATTTTTTTCCCAAATTAGTGCAGAAGTTGATACTGAAGTACCTGTAAATATTCATACATTTACAAGTGACCAATGTTAAACTATGTTAGTCCTCAAACTGACGTCTGTGTCTTGGCTTAAGATGAAGGATGCTGGAGTATTAACAGCTTGCCTCACAGTTGTAAGGATTTAGCAGATATGAGTGAAATACAATAGTTTTCACCATAAAGCACTACTGCAGCTCAAACCATGACATTGTTTCAGCAAGCAAAATCAGTGTATGCTCTTTGAATTTGCTTATTGCTACCCTTTCATACGACTTTACTCTGATTGAACTCCCCTGAGAGGCATGGTGGGAGGGAATAGGATGAGTGGGGACTGGTATTCCTACTAAGTGTAACCTCTATAAACTACGGAATTTGAATAAAATTGTTAATAAGCAGGTGCAGCCTCTAAGATCAGTGCTTGTGAGCTTTGCCTCTCTGTTAAGATCGAAGAGCACTCTTAGAAAAATCATCAGATGAACAGCAATTATCTACACTGAAAACAGTGGTGATAGGCACCTGGGTAAGAGATGTGCCCTGGTTGGGAGTATAAAAGTCATCCAGCTCTCCTTACTGCTGACACTGGGATGGCTAGTAAGTCACCTGTGATGGTCTTTGTGTGCAGTGCAGGGGTTTTGAGGAAAAAGAGAATTTAAGGTGAAAAGATACCTAGTTGACTGGTTTCCTATTATGTGACTTAAGGAAGATTATATATAAAAAGATAGTAAAGCTAAGAAGAATCAGCAGGTAAAAAAGATGCTGACACAAATATTGCCAGCTGTATATTTCCTTCTGAGAAGTTTCTATGTTGATTTGGGAGTTGTGATGTTAATCATTCTGGGGCCTGATCAAACACTCGCTATGTGCATCAAGAATTTCCAGAGACTCAAATGATCTGGGTCTTTTGCTGTGATATATTCATTTGTATCCTAAGCATTTATCCTAATTTAATAATTGAAATTACATGGTTAGTGTTGAGACCTGGCTACAAAGCAGCTTGGAGGAATCTCTTCGGGCGTTGGAAATATAACTGATTTTGTGAACAGTTGAAAAATAAGTGTCTCAGTTCAAATACCATCTGACATTTGTTAACACTGTTTAAATGTCCAGTATTTTTTAGAATTGTATTTTTTTCCAAACAATTATACTTAGAAACATAAAATGGTTTGGATTGGAAGATTGTTTAGTTTCAAGCCCCTTGCCATGGGCAGGGACACCTTCAAGTAGACCAGGTTGCTCTAAGCTCCATCCAACCTGGCCTTGAACACTTCCAGGGATGAGGGAGCCACAGCTTCTCTGGGCAACCTGTGCCAGTTCCTCACCACCCTCACAGTAAAGAATTTCTTCCTTGTATCTAGTCTAAACCTACTTTGTAAGCTTACAGCCGTTCTCCCTTTTCCTGCCGCTACACACTCTTGTAAAAAGTCCCTCTCTAGACCTCTTTTAGCCCCCTTCGGTACTGAAAGTTACTTTAAGGTCTCCCTGGAGCCTTCTTTTCTCCAGGCTGAAAAACCCCAAGTCTTTAAGTTTGTTTCCATCACGAAGGTGCCCCAGCCCTCTGAGCATCTTCATGCCTTGCTCCAACAGATCCATGTTCTTCTTATGTAGGGACTCCATCTCTGGATGCAGCAGTTCCAGGTGAGGTGTCACAAGAGCAGCGTAGAGGAGGAGCATCACCTCCCTTGAGTTGATTCATAATGGTTCTATGAAATAGCAGTTATGGATCAGTCCTTATTTATTGCACTATTAGCAGTATGTGGGGGCAAAGCAGCTACTGATGAGATACGACTGAGGCTTCAGTACCAAAAGCGGACTTTAGCCAAAGCTGGCTTCCTGATGTATTGCTCAGCACAGAAGCAGTTTATACACTTCTGAGATCCATCTGTGCAGGTAAATCATCAGGCAAAACCCATCAAGAATATAGAAGTGAAAGAGTAGCCGTCACTTTTCTTCATGAATAAAAACAGGAGGCTCAGCTGTAACAATAAAATTATCTTGGATCAGAGCCCAGTGGTCTTACTTTCTTCTGGTATTTCTCTATATACATAGTTTCAAGATAAATGTTTCTGTTTCTCTGTCTTTGGTAGTATTCCTTTATTTATTTTTTTAATCTGGATGTTATTTTAGTAGCCTTTTCTTCTCATTCCTCATGTAATCCCTCCAATATCAGCCATCATGCAGAGTTCCTATTCTCAGAGCAGGTGAGTGGGGACAATTCCTATTATGTCATTGTTCCTTTTCGCCTGGAGTTGCTAGATTTATTTTTTTTTTTACTATTATTGGTTCTGGTATTTTATCCCATGTGGAAATGATGCCGGAATTCTTGTCTCATGCATTAATTACACTGTATCTGACATTTTCGCAATTTTTTTATATACGTGATGTCTTGTAAGTGATGAAGCACAATGAAACAGGAAGTAAATCCCTGTTACACCATCAGGGATGTTCCGCAGTGCAGAGTGCCCTCACTTTTAGTGTTGGAATAGTGCACTCAGCTGAGCTTTGTTTAGGAAAAAGCTGAAACAAAATATAGAGGATTAATTTTATTTGGGGAAAGAAATAATTACATTTAGGTCTCCCTGTTAGCACACTGTTAGACAAAATAGAAGTGTTTTTAGCATACTGCTGAAAGCTAAAATGAATGCTGCACTTATGCTTGCCATATGCTTTGCTTTAGGTCATTCAAAGCCATGTGATAAAGAATATTTTCGTTAAGAATGGAAAAGAGACAGATTATGCAGCTTGAAGGGCAGTTGCTCTTCCTTCACTCTTCCCTATTCACCTAAACATAACCTAAGGGAAGCTTCTCACCGGTTCTCGATGTTGCCATTGTTAGATAATCTCCGTTTTGGACCTTTGAAGTCCATATCTGCCCAACTTAAATACTAAGAGCCAAGAGCTTTTTCTGAAGATGAAAATACCAGTAGCTGCAAAAACTGAGAAAATCTCCTGTTGGCATGCAGTTACTCTAGACTCCCTCTGAAATCAGCAGAAAGAATTGATGGGCTGAATCCTCCTTTGAACATGAATGATTTTCTGCTCTGACTGTAGCTCGTTACACCTACAGGGCTGCCTTAGGTACTTCAGACACTTCTTTGACTTTAGGTGGGATTTGGGCATTACACTCCAAATCTAAACACCACCTATGGGTATAAATGTGTTTCTGTTACTCTGCACTTGTTCTGAAGGCAAAAATGTTAATGATTTTAACTTTGCTTTGGGCATCTGTTAAGGTAGTATAATTCTGTTTTGTCCATTAAAACAAATTTAACTTCAATGGAATGGTATTGCCTAGAGAAACGGTGGACTAAATTAATTTCATGAGGGAGCAGACAAGAGCTGAGATTTGTGTAGGTTTCAGAACTGATGGAAACAACCCAGTTGTTCTTTAGACAAAATAATTTCTGTTCTTTGTGGAATTTATTTGCCTTATGGGGCTTTCATTTATGCCAGCTCCAACACCAATATCTTCAGTGCACCTGTTCCTCTCGGGAATTAGCATGTCTGAAAGAAAACCCAGCCTTACAAAACTGCTTCTCTTTTCTCGAAGAGCTGAGATATTTAAATATGAAAGTTGTTGAGGATCTCAGTGGGAAAATATGGAATAAAGGGGTCACCTAAGAGCTGATTCCATGTTACAGGTATGTAACACAGAGCTCCAGCTGTGAAGCTGACTTTCTTTTCTGTATATGTGCAGTGTATTTTAATAATTTCCTCTGTGTAGTTACTGTTATTGAGCACAGATTCTCTGTTGTCAGGATAACTATAGGATTATAGAAACCCAAAATGCATGTAGTGTCAAATTCTTCAGCCCCTAAAATGTTATGCCTGAGGCATTACAAGGCTCATTCATTTCAAATTTGACGATTCACATTGTTGCACTGCAGTTAACAGAATTTTGCCCCATCACATTGGAACTTTCTGTTACGGCAGCAGATTTCTGAGACCAGAACTAGCGTTGTAAGTTATTCTGATTTATTGCAGGTTAGTGCATGATGAAAGAGAGTGGTGTGCTTAAAAAAACAGCAGTTAAGCATATCAGAGAGCTACAGGGGATATCTTCTCTGGGCAATGAACCAAAGAATGACCACTATTTGTATAGAAAATACTATTTATGTAGGGGAAATATTGTCTCAACACTTTAAGAAAGCCAGATAAATCCCATATCTTAATGTGAGACAGTGCTCTTCTTCTGCAAATGGGGAAAGCACAAGCCTGTACATGACAGATTAAGCCTGTATTAACTTTGAAGTTCATGGCTCTTATGTGTTGAAGAGATAAATCTTTTAAAATAACATTCATATTTATCATTCTCCTGTCATTAATCCGGTGCACACAAAAGCACTAAAGTAAACACTGGTTAACAGCAGGGAAAATATTTCGTCTCAAATGACCCAAACAGCACGATTCGAGCTCATGTGTCTGTGTTCATTCATGTGGCAGCAATACTTTATTTCATTATTATGTAGTTATCAGATTTCATTTGTTCTGCCTTCTGATAGCGTATAGAGGCCCCGGCTGTATATGAGGAACTGTGGGACTTTTACATTGCTCGGGAATACTCCCTTGACAAGACCACACCTTAGCAAAATCGGTGCTTTGCAGGTCAAATGTTTAGTGAAGGCAAAAGAAAGAGCCGATGCATTCATCTCTAATTTTGGGGTGAATTTTCCTACTTAATGAGAATATACAAATCCCTACACACCCAGTGATGCACTATCTCCCGTGGGAGAGATCTCACATTGGAGCAGGGGAAGGACTTCTCTCTCTGAGCAGCAGGAGAAATTATGTGATGAACTCACCATAACCCCCATTCCCTGTCTCCCTGTGCTGCTGGGTGAGGAGGCAGAGCTGGAAAGGAGGGAGAGGCGGATAGAAGGGGTTTTTAAGATTTGTTTTGCTTCCCATCATCCTGCTCTGATTTTCTTACTAGTAAATTCAATTAATATCTCTAATTCTAGCCTGTTTTGCCCATTATGGTATTTATGAGTGATCTCTCCTAGTCTTTATCTAAACTGATGAGCCCCTTACTATATTTTGTCTCCCCTACCAAGCTGCAGAGTGAGAGAGGCTTTTGTGGGTGCCTGGCATCCAGCCAGGGTGAACCCATTACAGATGAGTGTCTAATTAGTGAAAATAATGTATCAAGGGAGAGCTGTTGCACTCATGTGCGGCAAAGAAAGTTTCAAGAAATTGGTACCCTTGTTTAAATATATGTTTCCTCTCTCATGCTCACCTATACCTCTTCTACACTGCTACATTGCAGAGACACAGAAGAGAGGGAAAGGTCATTGTACTGAGCTATAATTACCAGAATTAAGTACAAGATACAGGTTTAGTATATTTAGTAAATATTTATATTAGAAAAATTAATGTATTTGTGTATTTAGTAAATACGTATAAGATAAAGGTTATGTTTTGATGGGATAATCTTGCTCAAAAAAAGGGCTTTCTGACCAAGACAGATAGAGGATATAAGAGAGGCATCAGTCCGCAGAAGGTATTAGGAAAAATGTCCCATGAGAATATTGAGTGATTGATTCATTTTGGAGGTAAGTTTTACTAATTTTGTCTGCATCAAACACTGTTTGTTTGCAGTGACAGGCAAACTGTTTCTGTGCAAACTCTAAGGGATGTTATGGAGTAACAAAGTCCTGAGCCTAGCTGGTGAGTTGTCCAAACCAGGAAAGTAATCCTACTTGGTCCCCAGATAACTCAACTGATCAGACTAGTGTTCTTAAAAATCCTCAAGCCATGGACTGAAATGGAAGACTTCAGTACTGTCAAGATGGTCTTTGAACATCTGAAAAGAGCTTAAATTGGAGGCAAGGAGGATATAAATACACACACTACTACACATATCTTTATTTTTAATTGTAAATTCTTTCCCAAGAAAAAATAGCCCTCCAAGCAACATTTCCAAACTACGTGTGTCTCCTACATAAAATTACTTTCAGTGCAAAGTATATTTTATGCAAATAGCATTTCAACCACTTGTGACCGTTAATCAAATTGAGCTGTCCATACAAAGGAGTCTCATGCCAAGTAAATATAGGACTGCTACCCCAGCAGTTGCCAGTTGCTGATGTCTGCTGATGCACAGCACAAACTGTGCTGGCTTACAGCTATCCAGGCTTTCACGGCTTTTCACAGTGACCCCGTGCTCAGACGTCCCTGGCCTTCTGCTTCCTTTGGGGACTGTAAAGTCAGATTCACCTCCAAGCTGCTCTGTGGGCAGGAGATGTCCTGAGTCTTTCAGGAAAAGAGCAGGCATCATCATAATGGCACTAAAGGAAACAAAAATTGCTTCCTTTGAGCAACAAATTATACTGGCATTAAGCAACATTTACTGCAATGAAAATTATTGAAGCAGCAAGGTATCAGACAAGCTGTGTACATCTGGTCTGTTCATCTGCTTCTTTGGAGAGTGCTTCATCGACAGAGACTAGCACGGTGGTTTTTGTCCTATTTTGCTAGAAGGAAAGGAGAGGATGCTGTTTTCTCTCATAAGGATCAATTTTAGCCTCTTGAAGGAAAAAACTCATGAAGTGTAAACACATCCTTGCTTTTCTGTAAGCACAGGCTAAGCATCTTCATGTTGCAATTGCAGTAGATGTAAGTAAGGTTAGATTGAGAAAATCTAGGTACTGCAAGAATAAATCTTTAATCATTTAATAGCGAGAGCGTGTTAGGAGGCTCCATGCTGCTAAAAGATGCCGTCTTGTAAATGAGATGTAAATTGGAGGTCCTGACTGTTTGTGATCATTAAAGATTGTATGAAGAATAGTGGTGATTAACTCTAATGTCCTGCCAAATTCTGGTGGGAATATTTTTTTTTCCAAGTGGAGAAATTCCCCTTAGAACTGCCATCAGATTATTCATCACCCCCATGCTAATGTTTAGTAGTGTTAATTGCTAATTTCACTCCTTAAATCAATGCAAGCTATTGTCTATTAAGTCACGAAAAGCTTTCTTTCTACATTCAACTGGCTAAACAGGCAGTTTGATGATTCTTTGGCTGAAGGGGCTTAATACCTAAATTTTCCCAGCCAAGCTGCAATGCTGGAGAACACAAATACTCCCTAGTTTCCACCACTGTTGAAGGTAGTTGGCAAGAACTGGATTTGGACCAGGGCAGATTGAGTAGCACCCGAATTAACCCATGCTTGCAGTTTGGCTGCAGAAGCAGGAATCCACATCTGGCAGATGCTGACGAACACTGTGACTTGGTGACATCTTGTGGGACATGCAAAAGAATTATGTGATTAGGCCTTAGGGAAATCTTTGGGGGTAATAATTGACTGAGAAATATAGGAGGGGGAAATAAAATAAAAAAAAACCATCAGCAACATCCTCTAGTGTATTTCATAGTATCATAGAACCATTAATATTGGAAAAAACCTTTAACATCTTTGAGTCCAAATGTCGATGTAGAAACACCACTTTTGGCTGATTAAGTATCAGATTGCAGGAAGCTTTTTTGTTTCATATTTTAGATTAAGGGGAAAAAAAATTACCAGTGTAGCAATATATGACTGAATTTTTTTACCCCCTTTTGTTTTGAAAATGTTTCTGATGGAAATGAAAGGATTCTGTGAATTTCCCATTGAGGTTTCTTTTGCTTTTCATCTCTTAATGATTTTCTTTTTCCAAGACTGGTTAATGGCTCAAACTGAAATATCATCCTGGCACTGTCTATGTCACTTTTTCAGACAAGAGCCTGACTGTCTCTGACTATCTCTGAATTTTCTAATATTACCTCCAGACTAATTCCAGATCCTTAAATACTTATCTAAAGATCAGATATTTATGAGTTTTAGGGTTCAGATGTAATCCACACTCAATCTAATTAAATCACATGGAATGAAATAACTAGGGATAGACAAAACCATGGGCTAAGGTTTTGCTGACATCCTGTAGAAAATTGGAAAAAAAATTAGATTATGTGCAACAAATGCACAAGACCCTTAAGGTTAGTATATTCAAGATCAGGTATGATCTTTGGCCAAGGTATCATCCAGCTTTCATTTACACAGGATGTTTATTTTAATCCAGTTTCTACAATTTCTATATTCTTTTTATGAACATAATTGACCTGACTTCAATATTTCCAGGAAAAGCCAAGACCAAGACTTTTCCTTATAACCTAATCTTTTTGCTGCTGGAAAAATTACACCTTTTAGCTATTGAGACTTTTCAGGGTTTTGTCAGCAAGACTGAAATACCCGCCACTGTCAAAGATATTTACACTAACACCATGACTTGCCTGATTCGCTTCCTACTTTAATGAGACAAACTTCTGAAATTTCACTCTCTAAGTGTCTGTTTTCCACTTCCCAAGTCACTTTTCGTGGCTCTCATTTGACTTCTTCATAACACTGATGTATTCATAATGCTGGTGCTTGATACAGTATTCTTGTAATGGTAATAAAATTGCTTTATAGAGGCAAAAATTAAATTCCTAAATTTTCCATTATGGTCCTCTTTTTCACACATCTAAGGACCAAACCTTTTCTGCTCTTGTTTTGTACTGAAATTTAATATTGAAGAGATAAGAGGCGAGATCTACAGTTCATAAGAGGCTTTCAAACTGAAGTACCCTGCTTCTTCGTCTTGTTCAGCGAAATATATGGAGGCTTTCTCCTCCAACTTCCCTAGAACCATGTTTGTTTTCTTCACTGTCCTACCCCAGAGTGCAGAGAAAATTACTACAAATACCACAGAGCAACTCCCGAACAGACACTGCAGTCCCAACATTGGAAGAGGTGGCATCTGAAGAAGTAACCCTTGCAGAATTATCTAGAGAAGAGTCCAGTATTAAGCAATCAGATCAAGGGGGAACAGTTAGTAGGCAGCCACAAGTGCACTCACAGTGCTGACTTCACTGTTGCAGCCAGGTCATTTAGTGAACAAATACAAATTTGTAGAAAAAATTATTGCTGATTATTGAAAAATAAGAACTCCGATCAGAAGTGTATCATCAAGGACTGACTAAGATTGTCTGGCATGACCAGCCCAAAAACCACTGTTTTCCTTTAGTATCATGTGAGTATCTCCATTCTATGCACTGTTCAGCAGTTCATTGTTCTACCTCTGCCAAGAGTTTGTGAGCTGAAACTTGGGCGATCAACAAGTACTGAAGGTTTCTGTTTGGTATTTTGTTTTGGTTTTTTTGATCTGAGCAAAATATTAACATTTTTACTTGCACTAGGTTATCTTAGCATGCCTACTCAAAGGTGGAAAGGAAATTTTTTTGAAGGAGTTATTTGGTTCCTCCCTTGTGTGAGGGAGAGCTGTCTTAAACTTGGAAACCTGTTGTTGAAGACAAGGGTTTTGTCACCGACTGCAGTGAAAATTGTGATTTAACCCAAGTTTTTGTAGCAGACAACAACCCCATTTTAGGTTGAAAATACTCTCTTTTGATTTAATGTGTAAATCAGACTTTCCATCTGCTGATTTACATATATGGAGTACCGAACTGGGTAGATCAGTGTAGCTGATCTTTATAGAGAAAAGGTAGGGGAGTGCAAATAAGATACAGACTACAAAAAACAGCCTTTGTCAGGTTTTATTTTCTGTGGTTTTTAAGTCAGCAGCTTTATAAATCCCTTTGCGGACATTGAAGTTCTGCATGGGCATCCACAAGAACATTCAAAGAAATTTCTTACCTCTAGTAATATCCATTCCTGCAAAAGGAAACTTTCAGTGTGTGGGCTGTTAGCTTTGACTGATAATTTAATGTCCTTCATGCTACAGTTCAAGAAATAGACCTTGAATATCTTTGGATGGAGGACAAAAGGAAAAAGAAAACCTTTGTCTTTTTGGATAGGTTATTTCTGTAATGCAACATCTTTTGAATTAAATTTTTAATACCTGGCTGTTTGTGCAAAGCTGTCTGAAAATATTTTATGGTCTTGCATGATCTTGTTTACCCAGTCCCATATTTTTCATTTGCGAATTTACCATTCCTCCCTCTGTCTCGGACCTGTCTTTCTTTTGCTTTAGGGGCAGATGTGCTGCAATGAAGCTTTGCTACATCAGGTGCTCAGCTGAGGAGTTGATTGTGTTGATTGTTACAAGACTGGATCAAATAGAAAGTGTATCATACTACAGCTATCTTTAGTTAAAGCAAGCAGTGCGTGCTCTGTTCTAGATGAGACAACCTGATGAAAAAAAATCAGCCAGTAATCATTATGAAACAAGGTAAACAAGGCGTTGCTAGAGCTGCAAAGAAAATAGTGGAAATTCTTAGTGATAATACATTGACATTAGGAAGTGGGAAGGAGGAAAATTCAAAGTAATGTTTCTTCACTAATTTATCTTCAGGAGCCAATTAGACAAATGGAACTGAGAGGGACCAGTCTGGTTTTTATTTATGACTCAATATGTGTTATAGATGTGTTGAAAAATTACTCTAGGGGCTGTTCAGGTGCTGGCAGCCCTGTCCCTGGGGAGGCTTCACCTGGGAGCTGATCAGGGCACAGAAAGCTTCCACGACCGGGCTGAAAGCGACCGACCCACTTGCCGGTGGGGCAGATCCCTGGATGCCGGGAAAAAAATGCCCGGAAAATTGCGCCATGGGAGGAGCGTTAGCACATAAAAACAGTGAACCGCACCACAAAGGAGGCCGTATTTCTCTGGTTTTCTTGGAGGGAGAGGGGCTCACCCGGAGGGTCAGCTTGGTCCTCCCTTCCTCCCTTGCCTTTTTCCCCCTGCGGTCCTGCTTCTTCCCTGGCTATCTTCCCTGTCCGCACCTGTCCCGCTGCGCTTCGCCGCTTCCCTGAGGCAGCTCGGTGCCGCGACCACCTAACGCTCCGATGTTTCCCGCTGGAGCAGCCGCCTCCACCCTGCCTGCGCCACGACCTTGAGAGCCCACGGCTGCTCCACGAGTGCGCCCGCAGCCACGGCAGCCCGCAGCCACGGCAGCCCGTTCTTCGCTGACGGAAGGGACACGCAGCCGGCTGCTGTTTGGAAATCGCGCCCAGCCCGCCCCGGGAGCCACGCAGCCTCAGCGCAGCTTCCAGCACACACTCTCAGTCTGCTGAACTGATGCTGACAGAGCGCCCCGGGGTACAGCGGAAACGATCTGTCCCGGTGTTCTCTCTCCGTCTCTCTTTCCCCCTCTTTGCTCCATTTTCTACCCCCCTGCAGTAGGAGCACTTCTCTTTCTTCATCAATTAACAGTTCTCAGATATAACATTGCTGCATTTGTGCTTTATGTTTGTCTGAGAAATCTATCAAAAAGAATCCTTCCTGACTCCCTTTTTACAGTGGGATGGGACAGTAACTTTATCCCTTTTCTACCTTTCACAGAGACACAAATGTTTAAATTTTTGTCAGGAATTTAAAACTCAAGTTATAGGCAGGAATTATGACCTAGGTAAACAGCAATCCAGACATAAAGCAAGAAAGATCAACGTGTCAAGATCGTCAAGTGACCATCAAAAAAGCAATTGTAGCAATCCAGAGCCTTTCCCTGACAAGCAGATAGGCAAGTGATAAAGAGCGTGTTGGATAGAGGGTAGCAATTAGGGATTCAAAGCCTTGCTGTTGGCTGTTACAAGCAACAGTCCTCAGAGGTTTTTCACTGACCATTTGTGACCTAGGCTGTGACACAGAAACCAGTGTCAGAGAGCTCATGGAAAACATCAGACTGAAGGCCGTAATCAATATGTGGGAGAGCAGGGTAAATCTTCAGAGAGATCTTGGCAAGTTTCAAGAATGGGCTAACAGAAACTTTGTGAAGTTCAGCAAAAGTGGATGTGAAGTTCTGAAACTGGCCTGGAGTTAACCTTATACAACAGTACAAGCCGGGGAACAACTGGAAAAAAAGCAAGTCCATTAAAATATCCTGGGAATTCTGGTGGGAAACAAATTGAATGCAAGTCACATTGGACCCTTGCTGTTGAAAGATAACTCTGTAAAAAAGTATAGCTGCCTGGTGGCAGCAAATTTTTTTTTTACTGTGTTTGATACTTGTGAGGCTACATCTGGAGTACCGTCCCTGTGCCTGGGGGAACCAGGTTTGTTCAGTCTGAAAAACAAATAGTAAAGGAAGAGTTTTATCCCTGTCTTCAAATACCTAGTGAAAGGTCAGAGAGAAAACAGACAGGCTGAGGGACACACAGTGAAAAGATGAGAAACAATGCACAAAAATCATAGTGAGGGGAAAAGGAAGGAAGGAAGGATTGCCCACAGAGATTGTTCATCTCCAGCTGTGGAAATTATGAAATAATTCAGAATTAAGAAGGAAAATGCTGAGCAACTCCATCTAAGGCTGAAATTAGCTCAACTTGGAGCCAAGGTTGGAATAATTGGCATGACAGTTTCCTGCCAGTCTAAGTGAATCTCTTATTCTACCTAATTCAGACACAACTTGTTCGTGCAGAATTCTTGAAGTCATAAATTAAAGGTTTTGTGGTTGCTTTTGCCACCAATAATAAACCCATGTGTAGAAATACCGCTATAAGCTAAAAAAAAAGCACTTATGCGTTATCAGTAATAAAGGAGCCAGTCCTGTCCTGACAGCTTAGAAACTTTGGTATTTGTATTTGAGCAAGTGAATATGAGAAGGGATAGTTCTCTAATAGGGATAACTGAAGAACAAAGCTATGAAGTATGTTTTGAGTGGGAAAAGTATTCTCTAAACCTCTTGTCTCTGATATTTCTTGTATAATTCTGTTTCCTGAAAATCTAAGAAGGAGCTAGGAAAGATTTAAATCAGCAGTCCCTAGACATCTATATCTACTATGAGGTAATGACAGGGATCTTGGACCAATAAATATAATCATAGAATGATTTGGGTTGGAAAGGACCTTAAAGATCATCTGGCTCCTATCCCCCTGCCATGGGCAGGGACACTTTCCACTAGATCAGGTTGTTCCAAGTCCTGTCCAGCCCAGCCTTGAGCAACTCCAGGGATGAGGGTGGCACAAGTTCCCAATATCTCTGGACAACAAGTAGTTGTTAATAGTTATTGTTTTAGAATAGTCCAAAAGACGAACAGAATCATAGGAATTATCATAATCAGATTGTGCATGGGCAGCAAACTATGGGACAGGAAGGTAAAGGGCAACACCTAAAGAGAAAGGCAGAAAGGAAGCAAGAAGGAAGAATGCAAATTTTGGCAAGTTAAAAAAGGAGACTCTTTAATCTAATGGGGTGTTACATAAAAAATTGTTTTTATTGCTGCACGCTACAGCATTTATTGAGAGTTTAGCTGAGAAATAAATTACAGGAGTTGCATTTTTCATGTAGGTGATATAACTTTATTCAGAGGGACCGGAATGGAGGTCACAGGAGTGAAATCGCTACTTTGCTGTTGTTTTTTTGGGTTTGCTTCTTTGTTTTTAAAAAGAAACAACCTACCTAACAACAAAACACTCAAAAAATCCAAATCCACAAAGCCCCCCAACTACCATTTTTTTCCCAAAAATTCAGATATGCAATTGGTCTCAGTGCATAAAACTTGTCTATATTTTTCTTCATTATGACTGTGTAATGCAGCACAGATGGCCCAAAACATTTGGGGTCTGGACCTGCCTGCAGTGATCTTCTCAGAAATTTGTTCTCTTTTTTTTTCTAAAGCAACCCCCCATGCTGATAGATAGAGAGGTACTGTCCTTTGGTACTGGATTGACCCTGACCAGCTCAGTCAAATGACTGTCACCATACTGTGGTGCCTCCTGTTTCTTCCATGTGCTTGTCCCTAAATTTAAAATTGATATATATAGCAAATCCCAGCTCCCCTTGTTTGCCTTCAAAGTTGCAAATTATATGTATTCTCCCTACATATTCATTGCAACCATCTCTTCATGCTTGTTTTTTTCTTTGTCAGTTATACCAAGGTTTCCTCTTTCTTTGATGTCCTTGTAAGAGGATGTCCTCAGCCCCTTTAAAGCCTATTCTCTTATTAAGATGGATTTCATAAATTTATTTGCATCAACCTCTATGGATAGTCTCTATGGCATTTGTTAAAACCCCTAATCTTTCCTCATTCCAGTAAAAGACGAGGCCATACTGAGAATTTTCCTGAAGGCTTTTATTTTATATAGTTACGTGAGAGATCTTTGGAAATCTTTGGATCTATTCCTGACTCTGTTTCTCTTCATCCCCATCAGTGGCTCAGCAACACGACAGTAGGTTTTCTCCACACCAGCTGTTTAGGGACTTACAGACGTGGATAAGCCAGACTGCTCACATATGTTTTGCAGTTGATTCTTTCCTATTTAACCTCCCAGCTAGAAAAATTAGTAAACACAGCTTCATCCTTTAAGTTGCCAAAGCACTTTTGCATTTTGGATCAACAGTTGCAAAGTCCTTGAGGATTGCAGCATTGCTTTTTCCTTGGCATCTCTGTTACATATGTGCAACTACTTGTAGCACTTAAATTATCAATGTATTCTCAAAAATAAATGTGTGTCTGATTTATTACAATGACAAAAATAAGGTTTGAGGAAAAGTATTTTAGAAATTTGTAGCAAGTTGTGTTCATATTGGACAAACATTGTGGTTATTCCTGGGGAGTTTGACTGCCATTTAAAGAAAATATATTGATTTTTCCTTCAAGGATATTTTTAAGAGATGAAGCTTTTAAAATAAGTTCCTAAACTGATAGTTATTATCGATGATTCACACTGTATTAATACTGTATTATTTCAGTCAAGCTACAGTGTTATTACAATTGAACTATAAGTGGATATACAATTTTATAACCTCATTTTTGAAATTTGGTATTTTTTCTGATTTTCCAGTGTGAAATTTTTAAGACCTACTGCATTACTAAAGAGAATAAATACAAGTAAAATTAAATCTTTTCATTATTATTTCCTGCAAAAGTTGATAATCTCAAAGAATTTATCTGGCAAGGAAAAAATAGTTGACTTAAAAATAGTTAAAGGAGACCACTATTTTTTAAATTGAAACTGGTATTATTAGCAACAGGGAAGAAAAAACCAAAACCACATTATTTTGACCATGATGTATTAATTCTCTGATGAGCTAAAAGGGGAGATATGAAATTATATGGATATTTTAGATATTAAAATTTAGACATGAAGAAATTCAGACATTAAAAAGTTTAGAAAAATTTAGACTTGAAAAGCAGGGATGGCTTAGATAACATGACATTGCAAATTCATCTTAGGCTGGGTTGTCTATGATCTGGGAAAAACATGCAAAGCATATGATGAATTGAATGGATTCTGGATTACATCTGTGGATTGGTGATTCCTCACTGAAGAAAAATAAACAGATCACTGGCTGGTCTCTATCAACATGCAACATAGAATATTTTAAGCAGTTCTTTAGCCATGAAATTTTTTAATCTCTTAAATTTCACAGAACAGCAAGGGAAAACTAACAGACCATTTAACATATCTCAATAATTTACATGACAATAATAAATAAACCTACAAGAAAATAGGTTATATCTATAAGGAAAAAAATTACATGAGAGGGCATGGTTAAAGCCATACATCAAATTGTGCTTAGGGTGATAAAGGATTATGAACTAAATCTCTAACTAAAAACTGAGTATTCTTTATACTTTTTTTTTTTTTAATTTTGTATTAATTAATATCTACTGACTACTGTAAGAAAGAAAATAATTAGCTAGGTAATTTTTTGAATTTGCTTTTCAACCTCAAGCGTAAGAACTCACATTCTTCTCATTCTTTAGATTTCAAATAAATATGTTACACAAAAATTTAGCAGAGAAGTGCTGTGAAGTTATTGATAGGGTAATCAAAGAGATTGCTGTCTAAATGCACTGTTTGCTAATATGAAAGCAGCCTGTGGGAGATGACACATAGATTATTCAATTGGCTTCTTCACCACAAGAAAAAAAATATGTATCTGTTATTGAAAGCAATATGACCTCATGGTATCCCTAAATTTATTGAGTGATTTAATAAACCTACTAATTAAAGGTGCAACTTGAAAAATAAAACAAGTATTCAGATGTCATATTTTAACTGTTTCTTTACACTTCACCTATCTATTTTACATCCATTTATCTATTAATTAACTGTAATATTGCAATTAAAAACTGTTTTTATTTCATAGAATCAAAGAACCATAGAATGGTTTGGGTTGGAGCGAACGTTAAAGATGATCTGGTTCCAAGCCTCCAGCCATAGGCAGGGACACCTTCCACTAGACCAGGTCGCTCAAAGCCCCATCTAACCCGGCCTTGAACAATTCCAGGGATGGGATATTCAATTTGTAAATTATAAAACAATTCTCTAACATATCCTATAATTTTATAGATATTTTCCGTCATCCATCTCAAGTCAGTAGTAGAGGTACTGATAGAGAAAAGCAAATAATTACTGTGGTTTTTTTCTGTGGATGAGCAAATAGGAGAAGATCCTGAAAAGTTTATAGGAGTCCAGATGGTTCACTGGGTGACAGACACACAAGTATTTGGAATAATGTAGAGCTGAGTGAAATGCCCACTGACTGAATGGATGCAAGTCTGCTCAATAAACCCTAGTAGCAAGAGGAAATTATTTAGTTCAATATTTTGATGTGTCCTGACCTTTACTCAAACTGGCTCATGTTCCTGTGACACATACATCTGCAGGAGAAATGAATGATTGCTGATGCTGAACTGGTGGAAAGTTATTACTGCTTCTCTTTCTGCATACAGACCTCCCTAGATTGATTAGAAATTAAAGTTAAAACTGTTTTCTTCTTGACATCAGTCTGGAAGCACAAGATGTAGAGAATTTCAGCTGGTTTTTTAAGTGATTATTCTTGTTTTAGTTGCAAAGAAAATCAGATGAATGCCTTATATTCTCAATAGAAATCAGGGATTTTAGTGATCCTGTGCAATCTTCCCTGAAAAAAATTTCCTGCTTGATAGCTGGAGCTGTGTTTTATTTATTGTTTATCTGCCTAGCCTCAAGGTATTTTCTTATATCTGGTGAAGAAAGCCAGCATCTATCAAACATCTAAGACAGTTTATTAAATTTACAATCTTGACCGACTACCACTTTGGAAAATTAAGCAGTGTGTTAGTGCAATTGGTACTAAGTAGTAATCAGAGACCCCTTTTTAATTAGCCTTAAGTATGACTTTCCATACCATATTACTCTTGTAACCAAGGTCATTTAAACTGTAATTTTTTGAGCATTATAAATCAGGCGCATACATTTTAAAAGGAAAAACAAACTAAATACACAATAAAAAGTAACATCCAGCGGTTACTGTTGGTTTCTTATCCATTATTTAAGGGAGGGTTTCCATGGAATTATAACATGAGTCAGTTTTTCTGGATGGTTCATTAAAGGCTGGATTTTATTACATATTACATGCTTTATGCTTTTCACACAAACTTATTATATTGCTCAGAGAAGGTGATCTTTTAAAGCACATTAGACTAATGTTCCTGAAACTCCATCTAATGTAAGTTTTATTGAATTGCTGTAACTAAAAAGGTCACCTAATGATTTGTTCAGATAATGGATTTAGTGAAAGAAAAACAAAATAAATGGGTTATTGTAGTAACTCTGACCTTGAGATACATTTATAGTTACTGAGATTTATGAATTTAGCAACAAATGAAGAAACTAAAGAGCATTTGTTATAGTAATGCCATTTTTTAACAGTGGGTGTAAGGCAAAGCAAATTAAAATTATATTTGTTCCACTCTTGTGAGGCATATTATGTACAGCAATAACTAATACCCTGGAGCAGCTCAGCAACATGGTTTTCTTAAGGTCACTATAGAAACACGCCAAAAATTCACATCTCATAAAGTAGCTTCTTGTTCAGACAACTGGTCCTGACTTTCCCTTGCTTGCTTTTGCTCTCTCCCTCTTTCTCTCTCTGTAAAAATGAGAGTGATTGTACATCTTCATCAAGCACAAGAACTGGGTAGATAAACGATCATGGCTAGAGTTGTAAAGTACTCAGAATGCTACAGCAATGATGCAGGAGAATTCTTAAAAAAAAAAAAAGTGATTTGCTCTGCTTGGTGTGAAGTGGACAAGTTGCTTAATTCTCTCATTGTCCATCCTTCCCGAATATAGATACCATAAATCACTGTTGTCTCAGGTGTCTGGATAATGGCTCTCTAGCAAGTACCACCTGTGGCAGAAAATGAAACACAGGGCATGGCTGTTGTCGAAAGAAGCTACTGGGCTCTATTCATGAATACTGGGAATAAGCAGTCAATTATTAAAATATAGGCTTCCCATTTCACATAAGTAAATGACCTTATTTTAAAAGTATCTTTTTTTTTTTTCCTAAACTTGAATGGCATGATAGAGAGTACAGAGGGATAAGAGAGACATTCCACTGGTTCTGTTAGTAATGCTTTAGGAATCCTGCAAGAATTTTCACCTGTGTGCCTTTTCTATAGGATCCTTTAATATCATCAGCTTTTGTTTTCCCAAGAGTGGAATTATAAAGGAATAATTTTGAACAACTCTGCAGAAAAAAATAATTCGCAAAAACTAGTAATAACTTTCAGTATTAAAAAGGAAAATATCAGCATTTCCATAGTACCGTTTTTACTGTGTTTGTGAAACTGGAGATAGGAGAGCTACAGTTTTCACACTAAACTTTTTCTTGATTGGTAATGTAATGTACTCAAGAGGTGTGAAAGGAAACAGATAGAAGGTGATGCTGCAGGTAGAATTGAAATTTAGTTATAAATATTTACAAGTGGCTGCCACAGGGTTCTAAAAAATACCATTAAAATAATTACTAAATTCTCTGTGTCTGAGTGGGTTTGAGTCAAAAATAAGGGCCCTCCTGGTATAATGATTTAGTTAAGTACAATTAATGGGTCTACTGTAAGCTTACTGGGTGAGATTGTGACCTTTAGATGTCATGGTTTAATGGTCTCTTTCAATCTTAAAATTTTTGGATTCTTTAGGACAGTCATTTGTTGTTTGAATATTGAAAGACAAAGTGCAAAAGACACTGTGTGTTATTATGCCTGTGCATTGGTAAGGTAGGGGTTGTTTTCTGGGAGAGAACAGCTAATTAGAGATGTTGAATGTATTTCATAGCTTACTTTTTAAACCGACAACACTGGATTTAATCTTAAAATAGGTAATATTTCTCTTTTTATCTTTTTTTTTTTGTTAAGAATTAATAACTAAAGATCTAGAGATAATGGGAAGGCTTATCAATTACAGCAGCTAGAAAGAAATCAACAGTTGAGAGTAGTTATGGAGCTACCAAAAGACTCTTTTAACTAATTTTTTCAAAATGCAACACTGAAGATTGACAAAAGCTGCCTGGCTTTCTCCTGGGTTTTATAACTTCGAACAGATGTTAGGCAGATGGGTACTTGTAGTATAAATTCATGATACACCTGTGCTTTTCCTGATGAAAGCGTTTGCTGTCTTGGCTTCTTGGATCATGTAAAGAGGGAACCATGGCACGAACCTCACCGCAGTGTCAGTCTCTAGAGAATCTTAAGGGTAGAGCAATCCTTTAACACATTAATTTCATTTCTACTTTAGATCTCTGCACCCTGACAGTTCCTTTAGAACATCCACACTAAGGAAATGGGGTGCAGAATGAGGTTTGCTCCTGGTTACGCTGGGGCAGATGTGATATTCCTTTGGCAGTAAGCTTGGTCAGTGTTGCAAAGTTGCACATCAATACCTTTCCCCAGCTCTCATTCTGGAAACAGCTGAGCCAAGGAAGCAGAGAGAAATACGTGGGCTAATTTAAGAAAAACTAGCCCATGGTCCTCTCTGAATGCCTGTGGTATCTGAGACAGCTTGTTTAAAGCAAGCTCATGTCTTCCTATGCTTCACTGGATCTGCAGTCCAGATGTGCCTCAGGTCTCCAGTTCCTCCCCTGCTTTTTCTTAGAAAACTGCCAAGTATTCAGGGTGAGATTTTTTCTCTTGTGTTCTGTCTTTGCACTGGTTTTGCACAGACATTTCAGCAAAACCCCCACTCACCATAATGATAATGAAGAGGAGGACAATTAGGTCATTAACAATAAAAAATCTTCTTATAGACAGAAAAGGATGGGTATATATATTGCATGGTTGGGGGAAAATATCAAAAAGGACCTATTATTTTCTTTTTCTTACAAGGTCAGGCAAACTTGGGATCTTCAAGGCTCTGAAGTGAGTTACCCAGTCTTGGAAATAAGGGAATTGTACACTCAGCACTGACAAGCCTGTGTGAAGAGCATAAAATATCAATTAGACATGTATCCCAAAACACCAGGGGAAAAAAAAAAAAAAAAAAAAAAAACAAAAGTAANAAAAAAAAAAAAAAGCCAAAGTGATCAAGCAGCAAATATATCTGCTTAAAAGTTTATACAGCCATAAGAAGCAAGCTCCGGAAATTCCTAGGTTGGAGAATTAATAAGAAAAATACCCTGCTACATGAACCAGGCCTTACTGCTGAGCAAACGTTTTCATTTTAAGCTATTTGTATCTTTTCCTCGCATGCTTGCGAAAGAGGAAGGAAAGAGGTGTAAAAAACACTTCTATTGGCAAGATAATATCTCTGCTTCAAGGCACGAAACCAGATTTAGTGCATGAAAGGACTAAAACTCTAATGAAACAACCAGGAAAAGGACAGGAAATCAATGTCAAACTGTATTTTAAGTCTTTTAAAATGTTTTTGATAATGACAGTTAACTTTTGCTCAGGAGGTTATCACAAAAACTATAAAAGTATCTTATGTGGGATAATGGTTACTGTATTAAGGACTTCAAAATAACTGACAATGTTTCTGACGATAACAAAACCAGCACTTTTCTTTTTTTCTTCTTTTTTTTTTTCTTCTTCTTTTTTTTCTCAGATAAAAAATAAGTATGTGTAAGATAGTAACAAGCTTTCAGCAATCCACATCTATCTGCACCTGCTGCCTTGCAAGAGGTGCAGCTGCTCTTCCAGGCTGGAAAATGTAGTAGAGAGATTCCAAATAAAAGTGGGAACAGATTTGTGTAAGCACAAGGTGAGAAATGTCTATATAAGGATTAGGTAGTTAAGCTCTGAAAGTGCCTGTTTCTTGCCAGTGCCAGTGATGGAGGCTCAAGTGATTATCCCAAATGCAGGTGTCTTCTCTAAGGGCATCAAAAGCAAAGTGAGATAAATCCCACTGTATGCATCATTGCACGGGGTGGAAGTGGCTTTAACTTCTGCTCCATGTCAACTGGGGATTGCTGCCACTCTGTTACCAGCTGCACTGGTAAGGGGACAGTGTCATCCCACTCACGAGTTCAGTGGACAAGGGGAAGGGAATGTCTGCTTGGAGATACATATGTACAAATATTTGCATGGCAATACATAAGCAAAGCTATCAAGTGAGATTTGATCAGATATGATGTGATTATTTAAGATGATCCTGTGGTTTTAGACTCTTGTTTTGTGCCTTGATAAGGTGCTGTTCCTTGACAGTAAGTCTCAGCATGTTACTTTGCTTTTTTCTTCCACTGCTGTTTATGTAAGCTTTTCCTTATGAGCTCATAGGAGCTAAACAGAAGTACTTTCTTGCATCAAATCAGATGTTTTATCATACCTCTTGTGGACAGCTGATTCTCATTTTGTATTTCCTCATTCTTGCTGTAGTCTTCAAAAATCCTAAGTTTAAATTATGTTTTTCTCATATCAGTAAATGCAAATAATATATTTTATATAATTTCCTCCTTTTAAACTTTTCTGGCTGGGAAGTTTCTAAGCTGATGTTTTGATTTTAAAAGCAAGACCTGCTGTTGACTAAATGAATCACAGCAAAACTTGCAATATGTTACAAAAGACTGAAAAATCCGCTGTCTATGCCACATCATACACTCAATTTAATATCTCCATTTGGTCAGATGCATCCGCACACTGCATAACTTCTACTTATAAATGCAGATTTAATGGAAGTGTCCAAGGTCAGGCTGGATGGCCTTGAGCAACCTGGTCTAGTGGAAGACGTCCCTGCCCATGGCAGGGGGTTGGAATTAGATAATCTTTAAGGTCTGTTCCAACACAAAACCATTTTATGATTGTATGAATCCGTGAATGCCAAAGTTTCTCAAATGCTGCTTTGGTTATTGCTGATATATGGATCTCAGGCATCTAAAAACTCTTTTTTTTGGTACTCAGGTGTAGTTTTGTCAAAACAAGTATATATGTTACCTGCATGGGTGTGACGGAATGTTAGAAGCCTGTTCCTTTAGTTATACCGGCCTCTCCTGAGGGCTGCTGGGTGGTGGCTGTCAATCCCAGTGCCCTGTGAAGCAGCTTGGTGTCATGGGACTGAGGTCATGCATGAGAAGCCTGACTCAATCTGCAGGTTTTTGTTCTGTATCTTTGGAAAGCAATTAAAAATTTTACCAAAATTCACAGCTAGACACCATTTCCCCTCTCTGAAATCAGAGGTTTTTGTTAAACAGTTTTTCATTATTCCTAATTATCTAGTAATGGGCTGACAATTACTTATGTGCGTCAAAAGTAATATGCAGAAATCCTCATTTTACGCATTATGCATTGATACATTTGCATTTTAGTTTTACATATGTGTGCTTCTATAGCACTGAAATCCTACAATAGACTTACATCAGAATCATTGACGTCTGATTAGTAGTAATTACTTACTCTCTTCAGCAGAGATGATTATTCAGTCTTAATCCAAATAACAATTGTAGTGGAATATCCATGTCCCTTGCTGACAAATGGACCAAGACTTCTTCACTTTTCCTGCATGGTTTTATGAGCATGTCTACTGCACTATCCTTATGAAAATGCCTGCAATTTATTTTCATCTAGACACTTAATGCTCCCTTGCAAACACATGGTAGAACATGGAAGAAAAGTGAGATCTGTGTATTTTGAGGTAGAATCAATCATGTCATATTAACCATATAAATGTTAGGGGTCTTGTCTAAGCCAGTCATGAGGCCAGCTAAGTGAGACAGGATTGCTCACACAGTCCTTCATTTATCTTAATTGTCTATTTTAGGATTGAATGAATCTGGAATTGGTTGTCTCTCTCCATCACTTATAAAAAGAAATTAGAAGCCTAATTTAGACTAAGAGCCAAAGTCTTCTGTGACTAAATGTAGATAAAATGAATCCTAGTCCTGTGGTCTTCAATTGCAAATGGATACTCTCTAGATTACATAGCTCAAAAAGTGGATGATTACTTAGAGCTTTCCCACCATCACCGAAATGACTTAGAATTTCAGAATAATCAAATGAACAGATCCTCTATTCTTACATCTGCATGGAAGACTGGAGGAATGGCATGAGGTCATCAATAACTGGTTTCTGCAGAAAAAAACCCAAACAAACCATGTGCAAAAATAGTTGCAATTCCTTACCCTTGTTTGTCTGTGAACTGGCTGAGGCTCAGGTGGTATAATTCAGGATTTTCATAGTATGTATGCAAAAGGAGACTGATCCAAGGTTGTATCAGCAAACTGAAATACAATGTATCCTTACTGTAACCCCCTCTGATTACTTAATGAAAATGTTTCTTATGTATGGCTAGTTAAGTTATGTATGGCTAATTAACTTATGCTGTGGTGCTGGTGTTACAACAATACATTTTTTGAACCAGAACTACTACCAGGGCATGACTGACACATTATTTGGGGTTGTTGTTGTATTCTCGCCTTTTCAACAGACCCTTGCATGTGGCAGATGCCTCTAAAATGTCCTTTGTGATTTGTTATATTAAGTGTGGTCACTCCTGCCAGCTGGCTCTTTCCTCATCATTGCAATTGTTCAAGCACATCCTTCTCTATTTTCATCTTCTTCATAACACATTTTTAATGTGGCTACTATTTTATCTAAGCAATTTGTGTGTCATCATTATGTAAATTAAATCTTCTTTGGCTTTAACATAGACTGTTTTAGTAATTGTTAATTTAGGGGGAGAATATGTTTTCCATGATTCCTGGTGAAACATCAGTATTTATTCTTGCAGAAGGACATGAAAGAAGTGACAAAGGGTTTTTTTTCTGATATCTCAGTAAAGTATGTATGAATAGACAGGACGCAAATTACAACTATCAGCTAAATGTGAGAATAAAGAATGCAATACAGAAGTGAAAGAAAAGGTGAAATTCTAGGAATTCACATCTTCTTTTGTCTGAGTCACATTTAATTATAAAAACAGTCAAGAGGTACTTCAGAAACCATCCTTTCCATGGGCTTACTGGACACTCACCTAAACAGAGTCTTCACAATCTGACAGTGGGAGCTAATTTGCCATTCAAAAGAATTTATACTTTTTTGGCCTTAATTATGTTCGTAATAGGTCAAAAGAGTCAGAGACAGAAAACACTGTCTGGACATTTAGGCCACTTCTTGAGTAACGGCACTGTTCTGTAAAACCTCATATGGCTTTTTTTCTTCCCTGCTTTTGAATACTTCATGACTTCTGGGAAATATTTCAAAACATAAACCAGCTGGCATAGAATCATTAGGGTTCAAAAGGATCTCCAAGATCCAGTCCAACCTTTAGCTGAATACCACCATGTTCTCTAAAACATATCACAAAGTACCACATCTACTCCTTTTTTGAGGACTTCCAGGGGTGGTGACACCATCACTTTCTTGGGCAGCTTATTCCAAGGCTTGACCTCTTTTCAGTGAAGAAATTTTCGCTTATATCCAACCTGAACCTCTGCTGGTGCAACTTGGGGCCATTTCCCCTTGTCCTATCACTAGTTGCCTGGGAGAAGAGGCCGACCCCCATCTTGACACAACCTCCTCTTAGGAAGTTGTAGAGGGCTATAAATTAATCAAAACCATTTATTTTTCTTAATTTTTGTGTAGGTTGGATCTTTTCTGCCTTTCGTGTCTTCATTTGCAGATGTTCAGTTGTATTTGATGGTTCTTCCCTCTGTTCGATGCTATTCCTAACCCATTATTTGCAGCATGTGGTTAGCCATGCTGAAAATAAGTAGCAGTTTTCATTGTAAATAGCTGTGTAGTGGAGGTAAATATTGAGAGAATTGGTTGGTGTGAGTTGCAGAAAAATTCAGACTAATGATGACACACATCTACAACCATCTCTTGAGCAGAGGCAGCTTCAGAGCAGGTTTTGAAATCAAAACATAGCGGGAATAAAATATACAGAAACATATCAAACTCCTCAGACTGATGTCCCTGAATGTGTTGTCTCTGATCCTGATAAGAGTAAGCCATCACTAGTAATAATTAATTAAAATTTAGCTCTAAGGTTGATACAGAGCCAGAAAAAACCAAATTATTTACATGGATTTGTTATGTATCTGTCTGGTTTTATGATGTGATCAGCTTCTTTGAAGCAAAGAATCTGTAGAAAGCTTGAAAACAGACAGTTTAAGTAGATATTTACTTGACATTCTTATCCCACAGAGCCTCCTACTAGAAATGCAATCTAATTCATTAAAGTTCTGAACCACAGAAGCATAAAATGATGTTGGAATAAAATCCCATAATACTTACCAGTGTTTGTGAATGACTAATGCTGTTAGGAATACTTCCTGTCATCATCTACTTGTGAAGGAGACTGAGTGGAATTTCTTTAGATAAAGCAATAAGCTTCTCTACACAGACTACAGGTCTGATGCAGTGAATGGTATTAAAGAAAAAACAGCTGAGATTACATTCTGTGGAGTGCCATTTTTTACTGTTGTCACTGTTTAAAGTATCATAATGGCTTTAGTGACAGTTTCTTAAACCCCTGTATATGGAACATTTCATCTTCTCATATAAAAGCCTTTATACTCTGAAATAACGGGTTTAAAGAAGCTTATTTGTCCATTGCATTCACAAATAATTGGCATTTTAGTCCAATAACATTTAGCATCTTCACTGCCCTCATTAAATTTGTTTCAGTTAATTTAAATATTTCAGTGCAGCTTAAAAACGTTGAATTTAGCTGTAATTTCTTGTCTGACACATCGATTTTGGTGAAGCTGATCAGTTTTTGAAAAGAAAATCATCTGAAAAAACAGAGAAATAGCTGGATTCACTCTTCAGTTTGAGCACTACTAATGCACTAATGCCCACCAAATTAATGGACTCTTATTTTAATAATTATTATCATTAATTTTCATATAAAGAGAATTACCAGACTGTCCACAGCATTGTGGAGATTGGATGATGTCTATAGGGACACGAAGAGAGAATAGACCCAGTACCTTTGCATATATCCTATAGGCTAGGAATGTCTTACTCGGTTAATATAAATATTTATTTTTTATTGGTCAGAATTGAATTCTGACCAAATATGTCATATTTCAGAAAAGAGGTAAACATCTTGATTTCATATTTTCTTATCACTGAATATATCATAATATTTTTTAGTATATCCTGGCTCCTCATCTATGGCAAATTTCTATCTACAATAAAATATTTCTTTCCTAAAGAATCTACAATTTAGATATTGTTTATTGTTCGCAAAACCAGAACTTGTATCTTCAACTATTAAAGCCACTCTTTTATAAACTTTTGTAACATTTCAGTGACTTTCACTCCGCAAGAACAAGACCGTAAAAGTCTTAACTGTGCTTAATATATTTTTGTTCGATTTGCCTGATAAATAAAAGCTAAAGTATAGAAATTGGTTCAAGATATCTGACTTGCACCACACGCGCAATTTTAGGAAATTAGCCAATTGTCATGATAATATGTCATAGAAACATAAGAAATTTAATTTTGGGTAGTTTTATGACAGTTTATAAAATTCCAGCTTATATGTCATAAAGAAATCTACAGAAAATATAAGACTACAAAAATATGAATTTCTGCACTAAGACTTGCTCTGAGATGCTCTTCTGGTGTAAATCTGTGTCATCACAGAGGACTTGGAAAGCTGCACTGATGTGTTGGAGGCGACTCCAATGACCTGAGGCATCTGATTCACTGACACCTTCCTCTGACTCTTACCTTGCTGTATAAAGCAACTGAGACAAATCTTTTTGCTTTCTCTTTCCCCCAGGCCCCAATTGCTGTTACGACTGACGTGAAAATATTACTGACAGATTGGTAAGTTCTTCTATTTTAGCTTATGACAGTTTAATATTTTCAACTTGTTTTGTTTGAATGTTTGTTTTTCTTGGCCTGTTCTTTTAAGACCATCACAACACACAGTTTAATTCAAGCATTGATTTGATTCATTGTAATACAGGCAGAACATTCAGTTAGGGTTTCAAAAGCAAATCTTTGCCATTGCAAATGCATGTTCCTATTGAAGGAAAGTGATTTAACTTTTACCATTTTCTTTTGCAACACAACTTGGTTTTAAGTCAATTGAACAAGTCTCTGAACATGTTGGAGATGAGGCAACCACTTCTCTCAGTGGTGCAGTTCATCATTCCTAAAACTCTTCGTCTATGGTGGCAGAAATATAGGTGATTTCAATGGTATGGTACACACACAGAATTTCAAATCTGATGTGTTTTAGAGAAGTTGTTAAGGTATCAGGGTGTTTTTCAGGATCAGGCTTTCTTGCATCCCAGTCAAAGGAAAGAGTTCTGTCAACCTCTGTGGTGGCTGGGTCATTCTGCTTTAAAGTTGACAAAAAAAAATTCCTGAGTGTTAATGTAGTTATTTTTTATACTCAAACTATTCTTATTATCTCCAACAAAAATTTTTCAACTGGATTTAGCACTGAGGGATCTAGCCATTTATCGCCATACAGTTTTTACTCTTTTGTGGTGTGTTGATGAAACGAAAAATGGACCAACAAACTGACGTTTTATTATTTGACAGAAAAAACATTTAAAACACTTAGCTAATAACATATCTAATAATAAATGAGAATCCACAAATATATGAACCCAATTATTTCTGCAGGTCAATATAAAATACAGTATGTTACCATTCCATGGTAAAAAACTAGTTATTTTAAGCTGCTCTTGTACCTATGACTAGAGGTATCTGTCATTTCAAGGCATTAATTAAAAAAAAAATAAACATATTTTATAAGGAGAAACCATCGAATCAGCTTGCCTACAGATTATTGATAAAATATTTGCATCAAATAGCATTATGTGACTTTGATGTGAAAAATGTACTCTCTAGTAAATGGATGTTATAGAAACAAAACAGACATGACATGTTTTAAAAATACTTGGATCTAGTTCTATGAAATTGCCACAATTGGGGAGCATTTTTATTTGAAAGTTTTATTGTTTTATTGACTATTCTAAAACTCTTTTGGTAGTGAAATGATTGGTGAAGCAAGTCAACCAAATCAACTTAATAAAATCATATACACGTTAAAAAATAAACTAAGGTGAAAGGGAAAGTAATACAGGTGTCTCTACTGATGCACGCAGAAGGGCCATCAGGAAGATACTCATTTTTTATCATTTTTTTCCATGAAGTTTCGCATCTCTACAAAAGAAGATTGCAATCTTAAACTCATCTTGAGGAAAGATTAGGTTTATATGAAAATAATAAATGATAGCAAGAATGGGTCATCTCTATGTATTTTTATGTGTTGTCTTTCTGTTTTTCTAAAAGCAATCATTATGGTTGAGCTGTATCACACAGTTGAATTGAATTTTTTGTCTTACACTGTGTGCAGACCTAGAGCTGGCAAGCATTTTCCCTTGTGGCAGTCCCAGGTGAGCAGAATCCTATTTTCTATGCTGAGGAGGCAGCTGTAGGAAATGTCACAGTTCATTTTGGGGAAATCACACCACTGACCAGAAATCAAATCAAGCAGCGAATAATGTAGTGTTATTGGCTTGTTCTCTGCCTCTCCAGACTACGCTGTGTCCACCTTCACTTTATAGGCAGGTACTGGGTCCCAGGGCAGCTGTGGTACCTCTATATGAGGAAGCTGGAAAACAGCTTATGGAAGACTTTAGGAAGGAACAGAAAATATTGCCAGAATAAGAACCAGACTAAGAAAGTTCCTTTGAAAAAAGGGATGTTTATATAAGAACATTAGAGCTTCATCTTGCTGAACAACTTTTAGGACCTGATAAAGAAGGTGTCCAAAACTAGATGCTACAGATCATCTCCCCTAACACTGGTTTTGTCCAGCATAATTTAGAGAAATCTGTGACAGAGCATCATCCCATTTTTGCAGCCTTTCCTTGCTGAACTAGGTTTTATGATCCATCTGTGTAACTAAACTAGAAAGGACCTAGACTGTGTCATATACTTGGTCATGCATTATGTGCTTCCAACAAATGTCCACCACGGTCTGAAGAATATCATAAACCACAGACTACTCTAATCTGGAAGCATGGCTGAAATTATCCTATTTTACCACAGAAAATAATTCAGCTGCAATGGAGAAGTGTGCTGTGCAGTTTGGCCTCAGTAGTGACAAGCGGCCATTGCCCATAAGGTGTACCCATAAGTACAGACTTAGATAAAGGGTCAGAGCCTGATTCCAGCCCTAGCTGTGTCAAACATTTCTGTTATAGCTCTGCTCGAATAGTTTAAATGGCATAATTTTGATAAATAGTATTGTAGGGCTCTGCCAATAATTTTGGTGTAACTATGTAACCATTTCAGATTTTATCCCATTAATTTTTGTAAAGTTGCTTTATGCTACTGCTCACGTCAGTTTTTGAAGCAGAAAAAGGCTATTCCGTATGATAAGTTAAGCCTGGATTCTTTTCGACTAACGTGGAAATCCTAAGCAAGGAGTAAGCTCTTTTCTTAGCTAGTTTTAGCTTCTTTAGCCTAGTGTCGTGGTTTGACACTGGCCCAACGCCAGGCACCCATGAGAGTCGCTCGCTCACCCTCCCCTGCCACAGCTGGGCGGAGGAGTGGGCAAAAAAAATTAAAGAACACTTCATGAGTGAGATAAGGACCGGGAGAAACACTTCAAGGGCACAACAGGCTCAACTTAAGTTTGAAAAGTGAATTTATTACTAACAGAATCAGAGGAGAATAATAAGAAGTAAAATAAGCCTTTAAAACACCTTTTCCCCCCCAGCCCCTCCCTCCTTCCCACTGACAGCACAGGGAGACAGGGCGTGGGTGTTTTGATCAGTTCATCACTGAGATTTTCTTCCACTGCTCTGGGAGAGGAGTCTTTCCCCTGTGAGACCGTGGGGTTCCTATCACGGGAGACACTTCTCCGTGAACTTCTCCGGCGCAGGTCCACTCTCACAAGCAGCAGCCATACTGCACCTGCTGCAACGTGAGCCCCTCCCACAGGCAGACAGTCTTCCCAAAACTGCTGCGATGTGGGTCTCTCCTTCCATGGGGTGCAGTTGTCCAGGGACAGGATGGTCTCCCTCTCTCTCTGCTGGGTCTTCCACTGGATCACAGCCTCCTCCAGGCATCCACCCGCTCTGGCATGGGCACCACTCCCGTGGGCTGCGGGTGGATCTCTGCATTCCCCGTGGACCCATGGGCCACAGGGGCACAGCTGCTTCACCATGGTCCTCACCACGGCCTGCAGAGGAATCTCGGCTCCGGCGTCTGGAGCACCTCCTCCCCCTCCTTCTCTGCTGACCTTGGTGTCACCATGTAGTTTTCCCTCACATGTTCTCACCTCCTCCTTTTCTCTGACTAGGAGCAAAAACCCCTGTCTTAGTTTAGATTTTCTTCTTAAACATGTCATCACAGAGGCATTACCAGCCTCTCTCACTGGTCCAGTTTTGGCCAGCAGCATGTCCATCTTCAGAGCCATCAGCCATTGGCTCTGCTGGACATGGTGGAAGCTTCCAGCAGCTTCTCACAGAAGCAATCTTTGTGTCCCCCCTGCTACCGACAACCAGGCCGTGCCAACCAATACACCTAGTAAAAAAACCTCTCCAGAGGATAATTCATTCTACCTTTGACATTAATTGATCACTGGAGCTGTCTCTCACTCCTCACTGACATTCACATAAATGGAATGATTCTGAATACTTCAACTAGAACTGCTCCTAAACCTGACATGGTGATCTGCTGTTTTTAAGCATGTCAGTATATTCATAAACATTTTCTGTTTCTCAGTTTCTACTTGAAAATTATTAGCTTTTGTACACCTTTTTTAAGGCATTTGTAAGTTCATGTTGGAACAGAAACTTGTGTATTGTCTCAAAATGGGTTGACTTTTAAGAGTTATATTTATTTTTATTTTGTATAAAAGGTCAGTGACTGCATTTTCTTCAGATTTAACAACTGAAAAGCACTTTTAATATTATACTATAGTAATTCATCATATGCAATGTGAAAAAAGGAAAATGAAAGTTTTTGAAGCATCACTGATAGAATTTCAGCGTAAAATATTAGAAAATATTTGCATATCAAGGAAACACTAAAATTTGCAACTGTTTTTACTGGCAGACTTAGGATTTTAGAGCCTTCTGTGATATTTTTCAGGAACAGAGGGAATTACTTTTGTGATCATGATGAGTCCAAGTTTTCTTATATTAACCTTGGAACATCCAAGTCCAGTGTTCTGTCTGTTTTTAAATTATTTTATCCACTAAAGTATATTCTACATCTCCATCTCTCATTAACATTTGCCAATCTTTTGTTAAGTTTTTGTCTCTTCTGTGAAAGCCTTGAGCAGTTTCATTGCTAACAATTCAAAATAATAACATTTTAGTGTAGATAATTCCCAAATGAGTAAACAAGAACTCAGGCAGCCAATTACAAAAATTCAGGGGGGCTGAAACTTCTTGAGATCATCTGTTCCAAAGCTGTGCTTAGCTCAGACTATCTCCAAGGACAAGTTTGGTTGTTCAGTATTTTGTTTAGGTGAGTTTTGCTTATCTTCTGGGATGGAGACACTACAACCAACCTGGGCAACCTTTTCCAGTGTTCCATTACTCTTATTATGCACTATTTTTAACTCATAGTTAATTGAAATTTCTGTGGTTCACCTTGTTGATATTGCATATTCCTTTTCCACTGTACATCTTTAGGTAGACTCTGACTCCACTTTCTATATAAACACAGTGAATTCTACTCCCATTCTCTATAACCTAGATGTCAAAATAGTTATCACAACCGGTTTTGAAATGCTTTTTCCAGGTGCTATTTCTTAAAATGAGATATACATGCAGAGATTTTATTTATAAATGGAATGAGGTGATTTTCTGATACATCTGCAAGCACCGGTGAACATTAGTTATAAAAACTAGTTGAGGGATGGTAGTCATACATTATTTTAACCTGATTAAAAAAGCAACAGTGAAGAATTATCAAGTCAATATTACGACACACAACTTTCTGATTCTTAAGATGACTTTATAAAATTGTCGACCTTATCAGTGCATTCAGGAAGGAAAATATAATAAATCAGTTAGCAACTCAGAAGAGACAGGTTCAGTGCTGTGTGTGCATTTGTAAATCTATGTTAGTGGCAGAAATAGATTTTATATTCTGCTGCTTCATTGTTACATCCACGAACACCAGTAGAAAAAAAGTACTTGTTAGCAATGTCTGACCTAGAAAGCGTGGCTGGTGAATGCTGCATCTTATCCATGAAAAGCAGCACCAAATGAGTCTATTGATCAATGTACATGAAATAGTGTTTACAGTGCAAAGTGGAATAATATATTTTGTAAATGAGACAATACCAGCTTTATCTGGTGCACTTATTGCACTAATTTTAAAAAATCAAGGATAGTTGATGTGCAGATGCAAACTCCATTTGGATAATATGATGGTCTACTAAAATTTCACGATAGTTTTTGAGGCAGAACTCTCTGAGACAGTGTCTCTGTCCCAGCTTGCCTGGACTGAAGTCATAATAACGGCCCAAGATAGGTCCTTTGCACCTCAATTTGATGTGGTAGGTATGACATTCGAGGTAAATGCTCCTGAAATCTAAATTGTGGTTTCTCTGCCTCTGTCTACCCAACTTGAAACAAATCTGAGATTTGGAAAGATAACTCCAGTTTTTCTAACTATTGTGACATCAGAAAACTTCTCTGGCTGAATATCAGTCTGGGTGATTAAAATTTGTCCAGAATCCATTGTCATTTGAAAAAAGTTAAGTGCAAAGTGTGTTTTAAAAATGTCTTTCTTTTCTGTAAATAACTTAAAAATGTAAATATAAATAATATTTATGAATTTGGGATCTTGTCCAGAAACATTCTGTGAAACAACTAAGCAAACTCTCCTGTTTGCTAGATATATGTTTAATTTGAAATGGGAATTCAACATGCTGAGAAGATGATTCAGAGAACATTAAAATTCAACTTGCAGTTCTGTATTCAGAACTCAACATGTACACTGAGGTCCAGAAAAACTACACAGTTTTTTTCTAATCTCTTCTGAAGCTGATCAATATATCTGAATTGCCAAGGTAAGGCAACCATTTTCAAGAAAGATATTCTTATGCTTGGAAATCTTGGTTGGTCCTTGGGGTGTTTTTTCGTGGTGAGTTGTTTTTATATGGAAGTTTATATTTTTATTTTTTTTCCACCCTCAGCAGACTGCTTAGGAAACCTAAATTAGGAGTATAGAATATTGTATTACAGAAATCCTACTTGAATTTAGGGTCTTAGTGTCTCATTAAGTAATAAGCTCTCCAGAGGAGACAACCAGTGGGAGCTCAAAGACAAAATTACTTGCCTGAGATTAATAGGATAGAGAGTAGAAGATGCTCAAAACTCCCGAGTCCTAGTCTCAGCTGCTGCTGCCTTTCATGCTGTTTCACTTTAAGTTCCACGGCCAGGACTCTTCATGACTTATGCCTCTAATACACTGGGGAAACATTTGCAAAACAGGCAACAGAATTAGGAACAATCATGAACTGAAAAGTAAACAATTTATTATGGATGGCTTTTGGATATCCAGCAGGAGGTAGCCTTCCACACAATAAGGTTTTAAATAAAATTTGAAATCGTCTGCAAGTCACCATTATTCATACACCATTAATGAGTATAATTTATGATAAGGCACAATGACACAGCACGAGGGATGTTGCCTAAGGCAGCAACAAGCCTTGAGATGCTCGAGTAACAAGGTAATTGTGGTGCAGCTCATACAGTGTTTTTGACGACAAATCCTAATCTGCCATGATTGTCCTGTGTTATGAAAAAACAAAGCTACGTTGAAATGATAGACCCACAAGTCATTTTGATTATAAGGTTTGTGTAGTTTTTTCACCATATTCTGTCTGTAACTTCTTTCATGTCTGTTTAAAAAAGCCACGAAAACATATTCCCAGTAATAATCAGTTATATTTTATCTGTGCTTAAAATTGTTTGGTGCTCAATGTTACACCTCTAATATGGAAATAAATCTAGGAAAGAGGTTTTATTTCCCGGTGGCTTATTTTTAAGTCTTCCCTTGTGGTTTTTCTCCACCCTGTGAATTTTGGTTTAGAACAGATCTCTGAATAACATCCGTGCTTTAAAAGTAACCCAGAAATCCTGGTCCATTTGTAGCCATGCACAAAAGGAGCTATAATTGCAAAGTCTGGAATGAGCACTGCTCACTGTCTGGGGGCATAAAGTCCCTCATAAACTATAGACAAATTTTAGTGGGTGGAAGATACCCATTTCTGTCTTCATTTTCAGCTGGGGATAAAAAAACCCACCGCTGCCCAGTGACAATAATTAATATGACTAAGATCATGGAGGTAGTATCTCAAAGCCTCCTTGCTAATGTCTTTGTGCAGAACCAATCTGTCCGTTTCACTGAAATCATGAAGTTAGGAATTTAAAAAATAATCTGTGTGCATTCAGAGGTACTTTAATGCAAAAGTGAAAAAAACCCCCAACCTAGTCAGTTGTCATCCTGTGTATTTGTAACACGTTAAACAGACCCATATTGAAAATAGAAAAACTGCCTACTTACAGATAAAGGATTCCTTACTGGGATTAAAACAGAAAAATCTCTTCATCGGTCATTTGCATCACTCCTCAGTCAAATTAATGATTTAAAGGATCTTACTGGAAGAAAATTTAATGCAAGATTCTTATCAGAGGTAAAAGGCAGCACTTTAGCGAGTAACAATTCCAAACTTGTAACAGAGGACTGATTTATCGCATATTACTGTTCCATGATGAAGGGTTTAATCATAACAATAATACTATAATGCAACAACACAAACATAAGCTATGAATAACAAACACATTATGTTCCAATGAGTTGGGAATGTAGAAGGAGTTCTTTCATAGACAATAGTGAAATACTGTATCTCAATATAGAGGATTTGAGGGCAGAACCTTGCAGACAGAACTGATTGTAAGGAAGCAAGGGCCAGGAGAACTGTGATACTTTCTTTTTGATAAAACAGTATAAACTGCCCATTTGTTAAAGAGACTAGAAGAACAATTTTACATTGCTCGAAGATGTTTGTGGGAAAATTTTAACAATCTCTGTGATAACTGGCTCTGATAATTGAGTGTGTGCTATCTGTTTCAGTCAAGCATTTTTAATGCTATTCCATAGCTCTTGCCAAGAGAAAATTAGCATATGGTTTCTCTTAGAAGCTCATGGGAACTTTGTCCGGGACTCATCTCAACGGAAGATTAAATCTATTTGCTATAACACTTAAATTATCATGGCATATTAGTGCCCATGAGTATTACTTAGTTGTTGCTTGTGCTTATGCTAGATTAGAAACAAACTCAATACCCTTTCCTCTTAACCACTTCCTCTATAAAAAAAAAAAAAAAAAAAAAAACCAAGTTATATGATATTGCCAGAAATACGAGGTGGAAATCCAGTGTCCAGTGAAGCAAGCTCATAGAACATGTTGACTGTCATGGTGCTCAGATCTCATTCTGAACAGTTCCAGTGGCTGTATGTAGTACAAGGCCTGGTTGTAGACAGACATTACATGTTTCACTAATTACTTAAAACGAAGTACATGAGTAGATTTGTGTTTCATATTGTGCTACGATTGCACAAGATGAGTGGTGATGAACCACTGCAAAAGGCTGCTGGGAAAGACTAATGCTCTTTGCAGCATCTGCTGAAATTGGAGTTGACTTTGAACACTACATTTCTGTAAGAAGACAGAAACAAACAGAAACCTAAGAAACTTTGGTGGGGAGATCTTTGAGACCAAGACTGTGTCAGAGCATCCTCTTTCAAGAAAACAGTAGTATGTAGTATTCCAGCTGAATGCAAAGCAGGCTGTGACAATATGTCATAGCATATCTTGTGTATCAATTGTTTTCTCCTTGGGGAAGTAGAGCAAAAAAGGAAGTGTTTTGTGTGCCATCTGTTTAACGTGATCATACGCTTGTTCATATATCAACCATACGACCAGTCCATGTATGTGCCAGAAGAGATCACTCTTGTCCAGTGTTTGTTTGACTGTATTTTACAAAGAAGTCTCCCCACCCTTCCTTTAGCAAAGAAGTTTCTTGAAATAAATGGCATACCTCTAGATTTTATGATCATTTATTGGGCCCCTGAATTCGTGCCTCTAAAAATGCATTGGTAAGGCAATCTTCTTCCACTGGAATGTGTTTCACCTTGCTAAACTAACAACTGAAATGTGATTAATCACTTTTCCCTCAGGGTCATTTATTATGAATGGCTCATGTAGTTACTACATACAGCATCCTTCTAGGGTGGTGTTGTAAAGCGAAGGCTTTTACAAATTGGATTCTTGCTTGGCTGGTGCCTATTCCTATTATCTGTGTGAAACTGCACGGATAACTATTGCAGACTAATATTCTGAGAAACTGTTCCAATATCTAAAAAACCCCTTACCAATAACCAAAACCCACCAAAAATAAAAAAGGAAAAAGAAAAAGAAAAAAAAAAAGAAAAAAGAAAAGAAAAGAAAGAAAAAAAGAAAAAAACACTCCAAAATCCTCAGCAACCAAAAGTTTCTGTACTATCTGCCAGTCTCAAAGCAACCTACCTATCCACTGCAGTTTATATTTGCAAAATATAAGATGATATAAACAAAAAATTGATGCAAAGTAGTCTCTTATGTAAAAGTTTCGGTTTTTTGAAGTGCTGCTTAAAAATATTTTCTAAACCAGAGCGCTTTAATGTGAAACATGACTGTCAAAGAAAAATATCTTTTTTATGGGCAAACAAGAAGATGAAATTACACTTCTGTCCCTCAGACATCAGAATAGACAAAAAACATGCATGCCTGCAAAACCAGTCTATTTAAACCAAGTTCAAATTTCATCCAACTTCTAAGAAATTGTCCTTGCCTTTGATGGATGTGATGTGTCCATTGTGATAGGACAAGTCTTGAGAATCACTACCTTAAACATTTATATTTTTATGTATATTTTTTCTTACAACCCCTTTTTGCTTTTGAATCATTACCTTAAATTTTATTTTTGCTGTTGGAATAAATTTTCTCAGTCATAAAATCCCTGTGTGTTTTATTCAAACGTGCTGAAGGAGACTTCCACAGAACCAACTGGGAGAAGTGCACCAGGCTGGACTGTAGTAAACTGGTAAAATGAAAACTTTTGGGAAAGATTTTTTCTAAATAATCTCTCCATGGTCGCATTGCTGTAACAGTTTCAAATGTTTCCTCAGGATATCACAATCTTTGTTTTTGAGGAAGTCACTAAAACACAAATTCCAGTGTCTGTGGCCTTCATTCCGAAGTAAAACAGTTTTTGACTGAGTGGAACAAGAATAAAATCAATGTTGGGGGAAAAAGGTGTGAAAAATATTAAGACTATGCCTCTAAAAACCACTTATATTTGTACTCCCCCCAAAAAAGTCTTCAGATAAATAAATTAGTTTCTCCTGCTACTTTAACTGTAAACCTGAAATGTTATATTATATTAACTGGAGTTGATGCCTTAGGATTTAGCTTTTATATTTTTCTGATCCTGTACTGCTTTAGTGTATAACTCTAAAACTCCATAGCCTGTCAGCTGCTGTTCTCCCATTTTATTCAGACAAAACAATTCCTCTCTAGGCCTGAAACGCAAGAACACCTTACTGCCTCAGGCCCCGAAAAGTATAAACAAAAGTGAGTTGGGGGGGGAGCAAACTGGGGATATATGACTTCATTACCTGAAGCTGTAATTGGAGGATTAACCCCTGATATGTAAACAGATCAAGCTTATAAAAACTCATGACCGTCATGCATCTTATGTGTAGCCCCTTGGAGGCTTTTGAGTGCCCAAGGTGTACCACTTGAAGGCCTTTAATGAATACCTGCTTTTATTCTCTTAATCTTGTCTAGCCTCTGTTTTAGGTATGCCACTCCAAGGCATCAGAGTAAATTAAGAGCATAATGTATGTCAGTTTATCATGACCTTGTGCTGACTTTATTAACATTTCGTAAAAAGCATCCTTACAACAGCAATTAAAGCTCTTTAGTAATAGCAAGCAGAAAAATTCATGCCCCTAAAGTTGTTAAAACAGAGCAAAGGTACATGACGAATATCACATCACATCATATTGTGTATTTAAAAACCTGATTTCATCTCTGCCTTTGAAATGGAACGTCCTGTTTCAGTGGATTCTCAGGCATGCTGAACTGAAGGCGCTTTAAGTCACTCTGAGGAACTGACTTGCTGTGAGCGGCAGTGGTGCAAATATAGGCTTATGCTGAATTAGCACAAAAGCAGAGTCAGTCTGTGCAGAGCAGTGGTACCTCTAATAATTACCTGATGTAACGGGAAATAAGTATGCTCTAAAAGTATTTGTAGTGAAACTCAGAAATATGTAAAAAGTTTACTCAGTATGAAAAAAAAAGAAGGATTAAAAAATATCCCACTAATTTCAGATCCCAGTTGAAGTCTAAAATAGATGAGGCTTCCCCTCAACACAGATTTTTATTTTTTCCCAAGAACCCGCATCAAACACATTGAAGAATGCAGGCTTCCAAGACCCAACACGAACTTAAGTAGGTTGGTTAGGGTTGCTTTGCAATGCAAAATCAAGCTTCCTCCTGAGTATTTGACATCTTTTCTTACAAAAAGGAGCTTTTCAGTTAGAAATCTCTGAATAAATCACTGTCTCTTGAAAATTCTTCTGCATGAATAACTTTGTAGTTAGTTTACCACCCCTGCTGTTATAGCTTTGTTATATCAGTATTTCTGCAAAAAAGTAATAGGTGAGGTCCAAAACAAATGAATTTTCTCTGATTTTTATAATTCCTTGGGATAGATATTGGAATATGTCATGTATGAAAATATGTCTCTAGTGAAAAGATGAACCTTGTGCCAAAAAGTGGATGCAGTATCTACATGTGGTGTCACAAGTATGAATCATAGGGGGGTAATTCCTTCCCTGGACCTTCTGGATCTGCTCCTGCTCTTGAAACCCAGGATGCTGCTGCTGTGTTTTGCTGGCTTATGCCCCAAGACTTTTCTGTAGAATTGTTACACAGTCCATCCTCAAGTGCTAATATTTGGGAATGAGGGGTTTTCAACTCTCCCACATGCAGGACTTTGCATTTGCCAAGGTCATGTGGGAGTGGTCAAAGCTCTTCTGTAAGTAGCAAAGTTTTTCCTTTACTGACTTAAATTTGTATTTTTCCATAGTTAAATCTGTTAAAGCAGAATGTATAGTGGAGCTTTATCTCATTGTTTCTAATCATTAGGTTTTTAAGTAGAAGACATGGGAAGCAAGAAAATGTAGAGCAAAATAAACAACATTTAGTGGCAGAAAGGAATGAAAATATTGGAGGAGAAATAAAGAAGTAATGTAATAAACTCTTGGGAGAAGATTCTTGGAGTGTCAGATTTCTGGAAATCAACACACCAATATACAAGGATTATTCATTGGTTATTTGATTGCTGAAATATTGCCCAGGATCTTTATAGAATTATGCTGATTTAGTTCTTGGGAAAAGAAACCTGGGTAGCACAGAGGATTTTTATTTAAAACAATATTTAAAACAATTGTTTTATAAGACATTCCAATTATGCCATATTCTATGCAATAATAGATGCATTTTATCAGCTGCTTGGGTGAGCTGTATTAAAAAGTTACTCATCCTGCATTAAGTACCACAGGTTCCATCACGGCGTCCCTCAGGCATTTCTTTACTGCCAGGTCTGCCTGGAGTATGGAAGCAAAAAGAACAATTAAGCCTGAAAACTGAGCATAAGAAAAATCAAGAAACTTACTGGACTGCTCTAATAGAGTTTTCAATAGAATTATAGGTATACTGTACATTCAGAGTAGGAAAAGATCCTGTGCACTAATAAACAATATTTGACTTCATGGATGTGACTGGGAAAATTTCAGTTGCCTGTTTTGATAAAATGCGTTAGTCATTTTTATTGCCTTTCTGCAAGCACACATGGAAATAAAGCAGATTTCTGAAACACTGACACAACCTCATACAAAAGTTCAAATAGAGTTGATGCAAGCAGAACTGTAAGAAAAAGTCAGAAAATATATCTAAGAAAAGATCTCTTCCCAAAGTCAAGTGGTTTCAGAAATTAGGCTCTTTTGTTTTGCTTTGATCTGTTGGTATTCCTTTTTTTTCCTCCTCAGTCTCCCAGCAGGAATTCCTTTAGATTCCATTTTTCAGCATCTGTGCAAACACCACAGACCGTGGTCCTTGAACACCTCCTCATTCCTGGAAGTGTTCAAGGCCATGTTGGACAGCTCTGTGAACAACCTGGACTAGTGGAAGGAATCCCTGACCATGACAGGGGCGTTGGGACTGGCTTAGATTTAAGATTCCTTCCAACCCAAACCTTTCTATGGTTCTGTGATTCTCTGATCACAGATATTAGACAGCTCACATGAAGAAACAATGGGACAAAACAAATGAACTGGGCAACAATGTGCCAGCTAATTCAGAGACTAGCTGCTTCTCTTTCATTTGATGCTTTTGTATAAATTCCTCACTTCACATGCTTTTCCTCTCCTGTTAGACAACCAACTTGATCTCCCTCTAATTCAATTCTCCATTTGTAAAATGACTATAATAATATTTTTCTATCTCTTGTGCAGCTAAATACAATATTACAAGGCATTTTAAGATACTGCAGCAGCAATGAATAATACAAACAGGAGTGTGATGGAGACTGCTTCATCTTAAGAGTTTAAGTGAGCATTTTAAGTGTATCTTCTTGCGTTTTCCTAGGGACGTGTGGTTTCCTTTGATACGAATGTAAAACCTCTGATAATACTCACAGGATTTAGGAGCATTCAGTGGGGGGATAATACAATAACAGACAAAAAGAGGACTGCAGCTACGTCCCCATGAAACCTTCTTTATACATAGCTGTAATTTGCTTTTTACTTTGCCTCCAATGGAGCAGCACAAATTATTTCCTTACCTTCTGATAAGATGAAAAAAATATTCTTTTGGAATTAACTGGAGTCTAATTTGCTGCTGAATTCTCTATTCTGTACATGGACTTCCACTAGGAGATTTTTATTCAGCTGATGATTACCTGTATGTTGTCTTCATTCTCAGGGATAAAAAGATCTGAAGTTTTTCTGAACACTTTGCTGTTGCCAAGGTGATAAAACACCAGCTCGGAGATTGATGGTTTGTCTCCTGGTGCACGTGTCTGAGAGAGGGTCTGAATGTATATGCTGACAGACATGTGATTTTTAGTCAACAGACTTCACACAGACTCAGTTTTACAGGAAAAAGTGTTATTCTAGATGATCTTTAAGGTCACTTCCAAACCAAACCATTCCATAATTCTGTCATGACATCTCAAAATTTTAGGTAGATTGTGGCAGACTGACCCCAGCTCTGACTGCAAGCAAGTAAACACTAACCAGCTGTGGAGATAAAGACAGCGGCACGTGCATGAAGGTAAAAAATGTAACTCATATTTTATGAAGATTTAAAATTTAATTTTTAAGAGTCTTCTGTTTCAGTGCCACAAGATGTCAGTGCAGTTTAAGCAACAGCAGAGCACTCTCAGAATGCGAACTGCAATGAAAATGAGCAACAGAAAACAAAGAGAATATCTACAGTTAATTATAAGGTCTGTTCTCAGAGAAATACATCTACAGCGTCTATATGGACTTCTTTTTTTCACTTACTTCTGGATCATACTCTCTATAATTGCAATTGTAATGAACATAAATATAAAAACTCCAAATAGGAGCTAGTTTATATCCCTGTCTGCATTTTACTTTTCTTCTAATTCAACAGTTAATGAAAAAGCTGCACCTAAATATATTTTATTGTTCAGTAGAGCAGCATTTTCTTTTGAGCATGTTGTTGAATTTTGATGATATTTTCCCAAGTTTTGTTTTGACTTTGTGAAAGGAAAATGAGGAGGAGGAAGAGGAAAAAAATCAAACCCAGCTCACGTGTAGTAATGACACATCCACCTCACTTGTAACAGGAGCTAATATGTTTCTATTACAATGATCCCATAGAATGTGTAGTTAATCATCAAGAAAATTCATTAGCTGGATGTCACCAGGAACCTGTGTACTGTGGCAAAGGAGCAATGGACAACTGTTTGAGCTTTGATTCAACAGTGAGTTCCCCTCAAAAGACTGCTTTCCTCCTCATGAAATTGGGTACAAAGTTAATGGCATGATAAATGGGCATTTTTACTTAGTAAGCTTCTCTGACTACAAGGACAGAGTTCTTCCTGCCTAAGTGCCAGCAAATATCTCATACTGGGTGTTGTTTCATAGTGGTTTTGAATTTTCACAAGAGTGGAGCCATTGCATGCAAGGCCGAGGCAGAAGAAATCTCCCATCCAAAAATCAAAGTTTGCGTGATTTAATCTTTTGGTATATATCTTTTACTGATGTAAAATGATCCTTTTGCACAATGCACAAAGCAATGAAGTCTTTCACGTGGCTTGGCCCATGTCCATGTGAGCTTTAGTACTGCTTAAAATGCTCGTATTGCTCTCATAGACAGTTTGGGAACTTTGTAAATTATCTTTTTATTTTTTGGAGATTAAATGCACACACGTGTGTTTCAAAGCCACCTTATGGACAGCACACAAGGGCTGACACAGCTCTGAAATCTGAGTATAAATCTCAGCCTGAAAGAATCAATAATTTATGAGCAGAGATGGTTTGTGTGAAGTAACAGCACTTGGATGTGCATGTTGGAAACTAAATGAGGGCCTGAACAAGAAGGGTTGATTGAAGGTGCTTTTGCCTACCCACGGCCTATTTCTGTACAGGCAATCTGCTCAGGCTTATGAGGGGTATTTCTGTGTGTTCAGGCTGATGTAGTGCTAACCCTCCACCTGTGCCCAGTTTGATGAAGTTTAAATGCCCCCAACTAACCTCTGAGCTACCACTGCCATCCCTGGCAAGAGGAGCACCATGAAACGCCTTCCAACCAGAGCACTGAGCATCAATCGCTCTGTCTTATCATTCCCTTAATTGGGACCATTCCCAAGAAAAAGATATCCCTCTTGGCAAGTCAGGACTCTAGTTGTATTCAACACCCTGTTCCCCTGCTGCCTCAGTATTGTATTTACAGAAAAGTAAAACCAGCATGAGTCAAGGAACTGTAAGGGAAGACGTGAACTCTTGCTCTATATCTCACTTGCGCGACAGTCACAGATGGCCCCGAAATACCACCCAATATTTCTCTCACTCATCCATTACCTTATTTTTTTTTCCCCAAATAATAAGTGAAGAAGTAATTTGTTTACAAGCCACATTCTCTTTTTCTCTGCTGGGTGCTTCAGATGTCAGCATGATAGAAGAGAGGGGGGATTTGTACACTGGCCAAGGATCTGCTGCACAACCCGTTATCACTGGGGACATTTGCATGAAAACAGGGCATCCAGCAACTGCTTTTATAGGTTCATATCTGTCCACACAGAGAAATAGCCACAGTCTCAGCAGTAATAACCTCTTGTGTTGTAACCTGTACCTTTCTCAATCTTCAAACTAAATGGGTATCTTTTGGGGGAAAGTTGTTTTTGGCTTGAAATACGCCTCACGCTGCAGAAACTTCTTGGAGACAGACGCAATTTTTGCTTACTAAAATTAAATCTATATGGAAAGTACAAAACTGATTTGGACAACAACATCAAGTCAGAGAATGCCTTGTCTTTGTATCTTATCAAATTTTAAGGTGTGATAGCTAAAGGTAGCTAGTCAACTAATTTGATACAAGCGAAAACAATTGCACTGTGTTTTGTTGAACTTCTCTGTCTTATTAGCTTCCAACCCTGATGACACCTGTTCTTTACTCTACAAGTAAGCCTGAATTCTTGTCTCTGATTTGGAATTGCATGGAGCATTTGGGATTATTCATTTTTCTATGCCTGGAGCAGTAATTACGCAGATGCACAGGCATGGACTTTCTTTTGAAGGTCTCTGCTGTGATATTTACAATCCTAGCATAAAATCAGCCTTTTACTAGTAGAGAAGCCAAGAATAAAAAAAAAGGGCATTTGTAAAAGAATTATTTTCCCTCCACACTCCTTTATCAGAATAGTAACTTAGGTAGGATTTAACCTGTTTATATTTGGATATGGGTTTCAAATTTGCGTGATTTCAGCAGTCAGCAACAAATGTCCAGTTATCTGAATTCCCTCTCTGCAATCCAGGATTTCTGAAGCCCTTCCTTTTTGTTTAATTCTGCTGTCAAGATTTTAACTTCTAAAAATATATCAGGAAAATGAAATGAAAGCCAGACAAATTAGTATAGTAGTGAATAACTTGGAAAACACTCCCACTCCAACATTATATAAATATGTGTAAAATTATGGCAGTTATGGGAATAAGTTTCTGTGGATAGACTCAAAAGCTATAAAACAGACTATTTACTTTAAAACCCAGGAGAACCTTCTGACTTTTCCGATTTTGTCACATTGCTTAAATGCAGGTGAATGAACACTGTTCATTTCCAAATGAAAATCAATTTCTTATTTTAAAATGTAGAGTTTGATAGAGGTCATAGCTCTGGAAACTCTGACTGAGAGTGTAAGTCTTTATTTGTTTTCATGATGCAAAATTTCTACACTATTTGTAAGAAAACATGCAGGAGACATTTTTCCAGATGACTTTCTTTATAAATATTTTTTCTAGTTGCAATATATCACACCATTCTTCTTTATATACAAGTGATTTCTTCTAATTTATGCTTCATGGAACATTACTGTAGAAGGTCACTCAAGAAATTTAACTTCAAGACCTTCTTTGGAAAGGTCTTGGACAGCTCACAATATATTATTGGTTTACTGGTTTATTTTCTTTTCACCAAATGCAATTGCCATTTATCTGTTTCAAACTGTGATTTATCTGTTTCAATTATTTTCTTCACTCTCAAATGAGAAGTGACAACTTTTTGCAGTTATCTGGAAGGGAGACTGAGATAAATGCTAGGTTTACTGTACCAACGCTCATAAAAATGTAGGAATAATTAGTTCCTATTTTTGTGCTACTCAACAAGCTAGAATTGGTCCTAGGTTAAATCAGTTCTTATAATAACACCAGGTTAAATTGTATTACACTGCAGAAGACTTGAAACTGCTAAAAGAAGTCAATTGAGTATTTTCCCATACTATCATCACCATCTCTATCTGTTTAGATGGATTCTTATCGGAAACTAGAACAACTACTATGATCCTGAGTGTAAGAAAGAGACTTTAACTTCAGAAGGAATTATGCAGCGCTCAGGCAGCCCTGAGGATCAGAAAAGGAGAGATATACAGATATCTGTTTGGTCTTGAAGAAGTGTATTACACAGAGTTTGGTCAAACCCGTGGTGTGTGTTTGTGCATGCACTTACATGAGTGAAGTATTTTACAGAGATTTATGTTACATTAGTCAGCTTTCCTGTCTTATGCTTTCAGAGATGAGGGATGCTTTTTCTGACACTATGAATAATAGATCTGAGAGGAAAATCTACAGCTGAAAGAGAAACAGGGATTTAGGCTTGTGGCTGACAACATAGCATATACAGAAGATGAGCTTTGGGATGATGATGGGTTTTGCTATTTGTATAGAAATATTTAATCTGTGTACTTTGTCTGCCTTCCCCAGTGACCAGAACACCAGTGTATATTTAAGTGCTGGAGACACAGGAGGTAAACTACTTGAATTCATAGTACTAGGAAGGCTAATTTATTTCTGTAAGCCATTTTGTCTTTGGAGATATATTTTAGTCCATTTTTCATCAAGTAGACCAAAAAGTTGAAAATTGTCATACAGATTTGATGTTTCACTTTATTTTGGTATTAGCCACAAGAAATTGTGGCTTTTCTGAAAGGGCAGACAATCCCCATAATCTTTGCTCATGCTCTAATATACTGTGTCATGCCTGTGGACCTCAAAAACCCAGCAACTTCTGACTGAATTGTCCTGAATCTCACCCATTTCACTTCAAGTCCGCCAGAGAATATGAGAAATAAAACTGATCAGGCTCTTGTGGAGTTGCCAAAAGTCCCCTTGCGCATATTCACTATAGCTATCCGAATTAGAATGCAGAATATTAATTCTCCTAGTGTGTTAACATATTGAATTAGCTATTAGATATTGAATTAAATACCATCAGGTATTTAAATCAACAGTACAATAAAAGCTTTCAAAAACAGGTAAACATATTAAGTAAGCTATTCACATATATGTATGTATGTATATATAGGCAAAAATAAAGGAGATATCCTGAGATATGAACGCATATTCTTCAGAAACATCTTCAGAGCTGTATATTAATTGGAGTGCTTTGGTGTCTGCAAGTTATTTGCACAGTACTTTATAGAGAGATCATATTTATTATTCTTTACTGACTCCAGAGTCATCTTGTTAATTTATTAATCAAAAAGCAGGTTTTAACACCAGAATGTTACAAGGTTTGGTTTTTTTTTCCCTTAGCGAATGGTTGATTTTCTTCTGTTTTTCCCAACTGGCAACTCTGCAAGCTTGGACCAGGATCTGATCAGGAGACATAAATGAAGAAGTTATTTTGATTCTGTTTTGTTTATATGCCAATAAAATGATTCAAAATTTAGTTCCTTAGTAACATAGCAAAACAAAACAGAGCAAAAAAGAGGTACATTTCTCATTCATTTTAGTATTTTTTATGCTAAAGGAACGTAATTGTCACGGTTAGTGTTATGTTCATATCACTAATCTTACTGTTCTTGTAATCAAAACCAAAAGTAATTTTTTTTTTTTCAATTCAGATAGATTTTCAAAAAACAATTTTTTAAAAGTTGAAGGTGGCCCAATAAACTCTCCCATATGCTGTAACTTGGCAAAACTAATGCCGAATAAATTTTAGGTTTAACTTTGTACATAGTAAAATGATCTAATGGATTTTAACAAAAAATAGATTGATAAAAAGATTGAATTTATAGTTTCTTCAACGCTTCTGTTAATACATTGGTAGGGTGTATAAACTTGTAAGTGTAGATGCTAGGAATTGGTTATTAGAGATACTCCATGTGGGTTAATAGTCCATCAATTATTTAAGATATAATTTAGAAGTATGATTACATTCAATACATTGCTACTGTTTGCTGCTTTGTTTCAATAATATCTTAAGATTCACAGCAAGATATTTTTATTTATTTATTTGGGCAATCATAAACTTATCCTGTGCAATTTCACTAGATAATAGGAATATGAAATTTTGTAATCTTCAGTGCAAAAATTCTGTAGAATCAGTGAAGCACTGAAAATCTCTTACTTTTGAAGAATAAGAAAGAAAAAATTCTTGCTCATCTAAGATAGTTTTTCCCCTGGCTATGAATTATGGCGTTCAGATAACCTTAATTTCTTTAAGACCTCCTTCATCACCACATTACTAAACCACTAAAACAAAATTAAGAACTGCACAGACTCTGCCAGAAAGGTACCATATTGTGCTTTTATTCAATTCAGTCATTCTTTTTCAGTTGCTTTTCCTCTCACTCTCCATTATGTCCCTTCCCTTGTCATGCAGCTAGTCTTCATTATTGTAGCATAATTTGTTCAAGTGGAGGAGGAGGAGTGTTCTGCTCCAAAGATTGCCAGGCTGAGGCTGACTCTGTTTTCCCGCGATAAGGAGTTGCACACTCTGTATTCCACCACTAAGCCATTTCTGATTCAGAGTTGTGCCGTGTCTTCCATCTGTCTAGATGGCTCACAATAGGAGGAGTGAATTCTTGGTACCTCAGCCTTGGAGATTAAAACAGCCACACTGAATTGGATTTGAATCTTTTTAATTGAGAGCCAGTGGAGCATGTGTGAGATACTCTATGCTTTGCTTCTGTGTCATGTGCTGCATACTCTGCAGTTTGTGTGCTATATTCAAAGTCAATACCCAATACCAAAGTTCATTTTTGCAAGTGTAATTACAAATGCAGTTACAAAATGGCAGGGACAACCACTCTTTCAGCTGTTTTGGGGCATAGCTTTCTGGGAAACCACAAGCCAGAGATGATATCACCAAAAGTAATTGATTTATAGCAGATAATATAACAGATTATATCCAGTGATAACATCGGAGAGATTTTAAGAAAACCGAGAGTTCCACTCACTGTTTCTAAATTCTATGTTTCTTTGGCTGAACAATTAAATTTTGCATCTTCTTTTCCCCTCCTCATCTGTTCAAAACATCTGTCAGCATTAAGCGGAGTCAAAACCACAAGTGCCTTCCCATGCAACCTCTCTACTCAATTCCAGCTATTCTAAAAGGTATGACGTTTCTGAGTTTAAAAGTAATTTTTTTCCAAAATGTTAAATTTTGAAAGATGGACATGAATTAGAAGAGGAAAGAGAAAGAAAGAAAGAAAGAAAGAAAGAAAGAAAGAAAGAAAGAAAGAAAGAAAGAAAGAAAGAAAGAAAGAAAGAAAGAAAGAAA
>VZTF01007688.1:1559206-1619649 GCA_013397755.1 Cnemophilus loriae | reverse complement strand
CTTTCTCTTTCTCTTTCTCTTTCTCTTTCTCTTTCTCTTTCGTCTTTTGTGATCTCAGATTCCATGATTAGTTTTTAAAAATAATGAAATAATTCCAGTTCAGGATTAAAAAAAAAAAAACCAAAACAAACCACAAAAACCTAGTCTGAAACATTTATGCAATTTTTGGGAAGCCCTTGGAGAACCATGTGTTTTCCTTTCTCTTTCAGCACACTGTAAATGAACTGTATATGATGAATTCTAATGGTACATGCTGGGAGAGCTCTGTGTTTGTTTATCTGTTTATACCATATTACTGTAAATAACTTGACTCTGAAGAACTTGATTTTCAGTTACATTAACGTTCCTTAAAACCAATCTGAAGAATCTTGTTTCTGTTTCTTTGTCTATTCAATGTAAGATCTTCTCGTAGTGTTTCACATATTGAGATGTAGAATCTAGAACGTGGGGGATCAAGAAGGTTAATTAAAAACTGTTAGCAAGATGCCTGAACTCTGTATTCTCATGTGAAATTAACTCAGAGAAATCTTTATTAAGTTTGTGCAAAGCCGTGTGGAGATAGCATTCACTTAGAGCTGTAGATCTATTGACTATTGAAGAAAAAGGTGTGATGTATTTTTTAGAAGAACCACATAATGTGTTTTACTGTAGTTCATTGCTTTGACTGTTTGTAGTTATTATTGCTATTATTATTGTCTGGGTTTCAAAATATTGTACATATTAAAATAATTCTATTACAGAGAAGTGTCATGCTATTGATTCTCTTGGCTTTTCGAAAAGTTTGTGCATCATTATTTTCTTGTTCTTTCTGTCACTAGCCAGTAAGTAGCTTTCAGATGTTGAATCTCTTGTTGAGATCAGATAGTGTCAACACGCTTTGCCTTGAGGTCTCTGGTGTTCGGGAACTTCAGAATTATCCCACTTGGAGAACAATGATGAAATTATCATTGCAACATTGTGTTGAACCAGAATCATTGAGTTAACGTAAATAATGGAAAGTGACTTTTGAGATTTCTCTATTCTATTACTTCCACTGTTAGACACCTGCTTTAAAAACATGTACAAATGCTCTTAAATCAACCTTCAGGGTCAAAACTTTGTCCACAGCATTATCCTGGAGAAACTGTCCACTCACAGCTTGGTTGGGGGTACAGTTTCCTGGGATAAAAACTGGCTGGGTGGCTCAGAGAGTGGTGGCAAATGGAGTTAAATTCAGTTGGTGGCTGGTCACAACCGGTGTTTTTCTGGGCTCAGTGCTGGGGCCAGTCTTATTTAATATCTTTATTCACATTCTGGGATGAAGGGCATCCTCAGTAGGTTTGCAGATGACACCAACTGAGGTGGTACTGTTGATCTGCTGGAGGGCAGGAAGGCTCTGCAAAGGGATCTAGACCAGCTGGGTCAATAGGCTGAGACCAAGGGTATGAAATTCAACAACCTCAAGTGCCGGGTCCTGTGCTTGGATCACAACAACCCCATGCAGTGCTACAGGCTTGGAGAAGAGTGGCTGGAAAGCTGCCCTGTGGGAAAGGACCTGAGTGTGCTGGTCGACAGCATCTGACCCTGAGCCAGTGTGTGCCCAGGGGGCCAAGAAGGCCAGTGCCATCCTGGCCTGTATCAGCAAAAGTGTGGCCAGCAAGACCAGGGCTGTGATAGTCCCCTTGTGCTGGGCACTGGTGAGGCCACACCTTGAATCCTGTTTTCGGTGNCCTGTGAAGAGAAGCTGTGGGAGCTGGGGGTGATTAGCCTGGAGAAAAGGAGGCTCAGGGGTGACCTTATCACTCTCTACAACTGCCTGAAAGGAGTTTGTAGTCAGGTGGGGTTTGGTCTTTTTTTCCCAAGTAACAGGACAAGAGGAAACGGCCTTAAGTTGCACCAGAGGAGGTTTAGATGAGATATTAGGAAAAAATTTCTTCATAGAAAGGTTTGTCAAGCACTGAAACAGGCTGCCCAGGGAAGTGGTTGAGTAACCATGCCTGAAGGTATTTAAAAGACATGTACATGTGGCTCTTAGGGACATGGTTTAGTGGTGGGCTTTTAGTGCTGGGTTAATAGGTCGACTTGATGATCTTAGAGGTCTTTTTCAAACTAAAGCAGTCTATGATTCTGTGATTCTATACTCAAATGTACATAATTACTCAAATATGTACTCTACACTCAAATGCACGCTGTACTGAATTTTGTGATAATTACAAAAGGTTGGATTTAAAGCCTGAGTCTGTTATAGAAGAATCTCTTCAATATCAATAGATCTTATGATAAACTTTATAAAAAAATCTGCTAGATATGGCAAAGACTGCAGTTTCTACATATCACCATGAGATGGTGAGGAACGAAATCACAGCTAGAAACGGTACATGTGAGTGCTATAAATATTGCTTGTAAAGAAAATCCTAATACACATTACAAGATAACTTTTCTAGACTTCCCAATTGTTCCACCATTGTTCAAGTAACCAAGTCACTTAAATAAAAACCTTTTAATTTGAGTAGAACAGTTTACAGGCAATTTCATCTCGAATAAGAAAACGTGTTTGTGCAGTTATGAATCCTATTAGAAGGGTCTACATTGAGTTTTAGAAACCATATCACAGTAATCCCACTTAAATTGACAATTAAAGTGTGTTTCGCTTATGGCTGGCTTCAGACACCATGTGCAATTTACTAAGTAATAGGAAAAATGTCATTTGCTATATGCAAACTTCTATTAGTATTCTTTGCCAGTTTAAGTTTACAACTATGAGAAAGACCATTAGTGAGATTTTCTTAGTGCACTACAACCTTACACTTTATTTCCGAAACTATTCTGTTTAGTGTCAGAATTACAACACAAATACCTTTGCATAGTTTTCCAATATGCTATAAAAATAAACGTGGATTGATTTGATGCAGCATTGAGTAGATTGAGAGTAACAGAGTCACATCAGCTTATAAGTTTACAGAGACAATGAGACTCATGCCTTTGCAGTACAGAAAATCATAGATGAGAGCAAAGTATATCTGCCTCTCTTAAAAACATTTCCGCTGTAAAAGGCTAGCTCTTTGTGAGAGCAGTCTTATTCATCTGAAAGTTGTATAATCATTTCTTTCTAAATTCAACATTTATAGGATCCAAAGTTTCTGCTCAGTCATTTATGTGTTACTTAGCGTGAGCCCAAAGATGGTACATCCCATATTAATTACAGAAGACTGCAGTATATGAGCAAACGAAATACTTACACTTCCTAGAGTATTTCTGTTTTCCAGAGTAACATGAAGAATAATTCTCTCTGAATGTAAGGCAAATGAGTTACCTATTTCAGAAATTAATATAATAGCAATGTTAAAATTACCACCAAAAAAATTGAGAAATGGTCATTGGTAGGAAATTGGAACCAAAAAAACCAAACCAATCAACCAACAAACCACAAATAAATAAACAAACAAACAAAAAACAAACCAAATTTTTTTTTGCTTTTTGTATTTTTTTCCCATGAAACAAACAAAAAACTGTATTCTCCCAGAAGACTTTTTTTGTGGATTATTTTGTCACTTACCAGTATTTCGTAAAGATTAAAAACCTTTAACACATTTTGTAAATTCTTTCACCAGTGTATCAGTAAATAATTTTCATTAGTAGAGTTTTGTAGGAAATATGTGAACTGTTTTATTAAGAAAAATGTCAAACCAGTCAATACAACTCATCTGCTATAGTATAGTTAATTGTGATGGTTATGCACAGTGCCATAATTTATTTGGATTATATTAAAATCTTTGCCAGATTCATTATTTTTCTGAAGCAGCTAATTTAGTTTGATAAATTGAATTCTATCTTCAGCCAGTGAAGATATATGAGCACTACGCAAAAAAAAAAATGCTACAATGACAGGTCTCCTGTGGTGTTTCTTATTTTCAGTGTAGGTGTAACTATGGAACTCCTTAACTTCTTACAAAAATGTTTTGCTGTAAGAAATTTGGTTCCTGTGTCTACAGTTAATTGTATTACCATGAGCAGACATTAACCTGTTTTTCAGAAGGTATATGCCATATCATCATAGCATTGCATGTGTTAGTCTTGCCTGCTATAACGTGGTACATGTCACATGACTCTATTTCAAACCCATTCAGAACTAAAAGCCTGTCCTATGTCACTGAATCCTGTGGGGAAGAAGCACCTTAGAAATTCTTGTAGAAAGCAGTGACCAGAAAGTCACTGTCAAAGACAGAAGCATTAAGCAGTTTGTTAGATTTGTGCTGTGCTGTCTAGGTGGTGCTCTCTAAAATAGCAGGATGCTGAGATACACCACAGGGTCTACTTTCACCTATGCAGCTGTTGAACAGGTTTGCTACCTCCTTGCAGATAGAAGAGTGACAGCGCAGGTGCTAATCAGGCCTATGGGGCTGAGCTGGATAATGGTTGGCTCATCTGCTGCAATCTGACAGCTGAAATTGCTCAAAGAGTTTTGGGCCCTAACAGAGACACACATTGCCAAGAGAGTGCTCTGGTGCCATTTGTCTGCCAATCTGCTTGGGGACCATGTTGTTGTTTTCCAGACTGCATGGAGAGCATGAAAAATACCATATTTGTATTCTAGTCAGGTTCTGCTCGTTACAAAACAGCACTGAGGTTACTTGGCACTGCAAAAGAGGTGACCCAAAGCAGCTTACCTGTAACTCATTGTGCGTTCCTGGAGGATGAGAAAAATAGCAAGCTCCTAAACACCATGAGAGGGTGAAGTCTTGCAAATAAGACAAATTGATTTTGTACTGGAGCATTACTACTGGGAGGTGCTGGCTCTGACTTCTCTGTGATTTGCTGTGAAATTTTCATTGTTCAGACATCATAGGTTCTCAGTTTTGAGGTTTCTGCTTTAACTAAAAAAAAAAAAATTCTAATTTCCTGTTCTGCCACTTAGCTCGCTATTGCTCCATAAGTATTTCTGCTGACTTCTTTAACTCTTGGAATAATTACACATTTTCCATGATGATTAAGAGCACCCAGGATCTGGGTTTTCTTTCTTTGCAAAGAGCAGGATATATTTAGTTTATTAATCTAGTTTGGAAATTTTATGATCTCTCTAATAGTAATAATTAATAGTAATAGTAATAATAATAATTCTTCAGAGATGTCTAATATTTAGAGAACAGGACTATATTCAGAAAAATTCAATATTTGCTACTAAAATTCTGAAAGATTTTCAGATATTTTAGACAAAGCAAGCTAAGTTAAATTCAGCAGTGCTATGCCAGGATAACTCATGTATGAGGTTTTGGCTTAGTGAAGATAAATATTTTGAATGAGATTTATCTCAGTCAACTTTCACCATCCAAAATGTGGATGTCCAGTCAAATCTAAAAGGATAAGGATATTCATGGAGAGATTAATATCTGATTTCTTAGAAAGCCATCCCATGGGCCATAATTTACACTGGCCATGGTTGTTCTGTTCTTGACTAATGTACTGAGAAACTTTCTAATTCAGATGATGATCTTGTAACTTCAGAAACCGGGACTACATAAAGCCAGCCTCCTCCTCCTCCGGCCTCTAAAATTATGTCAGTGTAACCTAACTCCAAGAAACAAAGTAATAGCATCAGTCCCAGATGGAAAGCTGGCTGCAAAAACAACAGGTGCAAAAACAAATCTAAAATTCCTGGCTTCTTCATGCTTTTCTCTTCACGGTTTAGGCAATCAACACGTTTGCCAGCAATGTGTCTTAATAGAAAGTGTGTGTTCCCAGATTTAAAAAAAAATTGAGTTAGGGAAGATAAAGAAGAAAATAAAAGAGGTGCAAAATAAGAGATTGAACTTTATCAGGATCATGGCATTAAAAGGCCTTTTTATTTTTATTTGGTTATTTTTATATCGTATAAATAAAAATGAGGGTTCATTGGGTCAATTATTTGATTGTGAAATATTATAATTTGCACTCACACTTTTGCTCTATAATGCATTGTATAACTTGGTATCTGTACTGCTATTTTATTCTAAATTTGGGCTAAAACCAAAGTTAAAATTTAGCACAAAGAATGTGAGACCTCACACCAATTTTGGGAATTTAAAGTAGGAAACTGAAACTTTCTATGGAGCTAGAAAGCTGGGAAAACATGAAGCATTAACACGAAAGGAAAGGAAAGGAAAGGAAAGGAAAGGAAAGGAAAGGAAAGGAAAGGAAAGGAAAGGAAAGGAAAGGAAAGGAAAGGAAAGGAAAGGAAAGGAAAGGAAAGGAAAGGAAAGGAAAGGAAAGGAAAGGAAAGGAAAGGAAAGGAAAGGAAAGGAAAGGAAAGGNAAGAAAAAAAGAAAAAAGTTAAGACTTATAAGTGTGATGATGGCATTACAAAGGATTCTGGAAAGCAGAAAGTAATATGAAAATTGATAGATTAAAAAATTTCTTAACTGAAATGATTATCACATACATCTGTTTAGTCCTCTTTTCTCCATGCATATAGTCACTAGGTTAAAGGAATTTTTAAGTATAATTTCATTTATAAAATACTAAGTGGTGGGAGAAGAGTGTGTCCACCAGTTTCCTAATAAGATGTTACAGTGTTTTTTTAACACTGCTCCCTAGTATGCAGTCATGTTTTCAAATCCATTTTGTCACATTTAGAAAGAGAAAAATGTCCCCAAAAAACCAGACACTAGAACATCTTATGTACAGTCAGCAGAGGTGAAAAATGAAATAGTTCAAATCCTGGCTAAATGCATAAACTTAGAGAGGAAATTAGTATTAGTGTTTTTGCAACTAACAGAGAGATTATATTTTGATACTTTTTATATATCCAAATGTCATACTATTTCCTGAGTGTTTCCGGGAAAGCACGATGACCCAAAATGCATCTCTGAGTCACTCTTTTTGAAAACAGGGTTCTATAATGTAGACAATTCCTTCACTATTCCTGTATATATTTTCTTGATTTATAAAATATTTTGTTGGACTGCAAATCACACTGTGTCAGTAACTTCTCTATTGTTTTTCTATCCCAACGATACCAAAAAACTCATCCACAAAGACAGAATTTTTTCATAGCTGCTGGTAAATTGATGATAGGATTTTGTATTAATCACCAGAAAGGAAGTCCCATATGAAAAAATACAATAAATCCAGGGGGAAAAAGAAAAAGAAAAGAAAAAAGAAAACACAACAACAAGAAACAAGAAGAGGAGAAACAGTCACTACGGAGTTGTCAAGAACAAATACTCTAAAAACAGCCTGATCCCTTCCTGTGACAGAGCAACAGGTGTAATATATAGTACAGAAAGAGCAGATGTATTTCTTGATTATAAGGAACCATTTGGCACATTTTCACATGATGTCCTTACGTGAAAAAATCGCAGATAAACAAATGATTCTACAAGAATCTTAGGTGAAAATCATTTGGTAAAGAAAAAGGTCTGAAAAGTTATATTTCTGCACCAAAAATATCAATTGCAGTGCGGGAATGACTGCCGTTTATAGAAGAGACTTTCATACAAAATAAGAGAGTTGTAAAGAAGAGAGGACTTGTGCATAACATCTCTGAAGTGTGGTCCTTTCCTCTTCATCTTTTATACTCAGTATTTGGTTAAAAACTGCAAGGAAGCCACAGAAAAATCTAAGCTCAATAATGGTACCTCATAATAATAAAAATGTGTAGTAAGCCTAAGATTCTTCTTATTTAACCATAACCATCTAACAGTAAGCTCTGACTTGAGAGTTTCCCTGGCTTCACTTAGCATCATATTTCTGAACTGAACATGACCCTTGAGCTCAGACCAGGCCACTTTTCCCATTTCTGCAGATGGACAAATTGCTCATTATTACTTTGAACTTGGAAACCCCAGCAATTCTGATGCCTAAATTAGCTAGTGTAATAGGCAATCTGAAAGCAGGCTGCTTAGCATTTGGAAACCTGAGCCTTGGTGTAAGGAAATCTGACAAAGATGTTCTGGGCCGTTTGGAAACCAGTCACAAAAAGCTTCAGTAGTCAAAGTATTGCCATTAGTGATTCTCAGAAAGGAAATAATTTCTGAAGACAGATATGATAAAAGTTCCTAGCGTACTAGGAACACCAAAGGACTTTAGACATAGGAAATATCATAGAAAGAAGACCAAAAAATGAGTCAGATAATATTTCAAGAGAGTACTATGGTAATATAAGGCTGATGAAACATATAAATACAGTAAAACAACAAATACTAAAATATTTAATATCTGAATGAAATTTGAACAGACTGGGAAGGTTAATGCCTTTGGTCTTTCGGAAGTGACATGATTTTCTCAATGTCCTCAAGTGGTCAGGGCTGCAATTTTATAACTGTTCAGAAAGCAGCACTTCCAGGACTAGAATGACCCCTCTGACCATGCTCGCAGCAGTGATTAAATGCTCAAGACAGAAGAAAAGTACTTGCTACTGAATTCGTGACCACATGAGTTGCAGCACCTGGATTTACTTTGTAGGTATCCTTTTTGAGTATTGACCAAGCCTGACCTTGCTTGTCCTGAGAGACTCTAAGATCATAACTCAAAGTAATATGGCCACAGGCCATCAGTATCAACACCCTGAGGATTTGACTGCCTTTCTGGTTTTTGCTTGGATGTGTTTTCTTTTAAAAGTTGCACTGCTTTTTATTTACCGAGATGCTTGATTTCAACTGTTCTTTAGAGAGACCAACCATAGAAGGATTAAGTAACCTTCCTGCAATACCTCCAAGTGTAGAAGAGATTTCACAGTAAAAAGAAACATTATCTCTTAAGTAGTAGGGGAGGCCATTGAGATCAGAAAGTATTTAACCTCGTAGCAATCTTCAACTTTTCTGTAAATTCAGATCTGCAGTGCATTTAGTAAACACAAAGACAGCTCATAATTTTACCCAACCTGTGAACTGTTCTGTTGAATTGGTTTTGGTGCTTTTGTTTCTGTTATTCACAGATGCAGTCTTTAAAGAAACTTGTTAAAAAATCTTGATGGAAAAAAAGAGGATATTCTTTAAAAAAAAGAAAAAAAAAAGACAGAGGTAGTTTTAACTCTTTCTTCTTTCTGATTAACCTCTGAGGGCTCTGAGCACACATAAAAAAGCTAAGCATTATTTTTACTCTTATTGACTTGGAAACTAAATAAGTAAGCCAGAAACACTTAGCTGATTATAGAGGTCATTTTCATACCTATTAAATGTCATTCTGTTGCAAAAAAATTGACTTATTTGTCAAAATTTGATCTTATTCGACAGTCTTGTATGTTTACATTAACAAAAAGACCAAGTTAAATTATATGTTTTACTGTTTTCCCCAAATTCCAAAACAGGACAGAACTCTCCTAGAAGCAGATGCATAGTAAAAATATGCAATATCAATGTGTTATCTTTCTTGGAATATTTACTGAGAATCTCTTCTCATGGGTCCTGCAAAATTTTTGACATTAATGGACTCTGACCACTGTTCATTAACATAACCATAACTCAAAATTACTTTGTGATCATGTCTTGTGTTTGTAGTATTAATCTTGCTCCGACTGTGTTTCAAGTGTTTAGGCTGATTCAAGCTAGGATATTTCTGTATGTGTGGGATTCAACTGCATAACACGGAGTTTATTAGCAAGTGACATAGAACTGTAGAATATCCCAAACTGGAAGAGACCAACTCCTGGACAATGTTATCCATTGCCTACTAGGACAGGTTCTAAGAACTGATTGGGGACTGTATACAAGCACTGCCAAAAGCAAATGGATGTGGTCTCCTCCAGGTTTGGTGGGAGTTTTGCCTAATGGGAAGGGAGAATAGTAATTACTCTTTGTGCAAAAATGCTAGGAGGCCTAGATTAGCTTTCTACCAAGGGTCTTCAGTGAATGTTAATAACAGTAAACTATTCTTCTCCCTGGATTCCTAGGTGTAGTGTCTTTGAAATTATATTTGTTTTTTCTAGAATGTTAATCCAATTATTTTTGCCTTTTCTCCTCAACAATTCTTTATATTTTTCTCAGTCTCCTTTTCCTCCACCCATCCTTCAATAAAATGCATGTAAGGATTTTCTTCACTAGACCAAGGAAGGAATTAAATTGCTGTGCAAATCGCTGAAGCATCACACAAAGAGCTACAGTTACCAGCTTCCTTTGGGGAGTGGGAGAGGAGGAGGCAGAAAGGCTTTGTGTATTTTATAACAAAGCATATTTCTGAAATCATAACAAATTCACTTCGTTACAGGGCCAGCAGGCTTAAGGACAGTCTTCCTACTTAAAGACTCTCAGAAATACAGAATTCAATAGCTGTTATTTTTTTCAGTATTATGCATTTTTTCTTTTTTCCTCTTTTTTTCTCCCCTCCTAGTTCATTCTGTTTTTTATTTCTGGAGGAAGGTTGAGCATAAATAAATCAGCCTTTCAACTTAGACCTTTATAAAATTGGCATGTGTCTCTCTCTGAAGTACTCTCAGAGGTACTTGAAACTCATGCTAAATTTCTTCTACAGACAGTAAAGATTCGGGGCACTTGATTTTTGCTTGCTTTGGTTTTTTTTTTGTTTTTTTTTTGGGTGGGGGAGGGGTTGGGGAAGGATGGTTTTAGATTTTCTAGAAATATTTTCACTTTTTATTACTATTAATTAAAAAGTAAAAGTACAAACATCCCTTTAAGGGTTGGTTAGAAATAGAGGGGAGAGGGAAGGGAAACAGATAATGAAGAAAATGAAATTATTCAGTCTTAAAATGCCCTGGAAATTTTCTGAAAATTGGAAAATACCTTGAAAGAGTATAGAATCCAATAGACTTTATAGACAGGTATCTCCCTTCCTGCATTCCTGTAGGAGACATAGGGCTTTATTGTCTCCAAATTCCCTGAGGGGAATTAGAGCCAGATGACTGCTGGCATTTTGTTCAGCAAAAAATGAAGCAAAAAATAGAAGAGTTTTGAAAATTAATTATTGGCAAATATTTATGAAATTGTAATTGTTACTCTTGGTGCTTATTTTGCTTTACTAATTGTGGGTGGAAGGACTAATTCCTTTTGTGCTCATTACTGGTGTCAGTCAAGAGGAACTGTTGCATCAGCAGATTAAACATGGCATAAAAGTGAAATGAGTGAAAAATCTGGGCAGCGTGAAGCTGGACAAAAACCAGGAGCATAGGACTGCTCATGAATATCCATCTGAAACCCACAGGTTGATCATTCTGTAAAATTTAAATTTCATTTATTTCTGTGATCCTTAATATTTTAACCCATTCACTTGCCTACAACTGTTTATATTTGTCAGTCATAGATAATTCATAGCTGATAGCTCATCTTAATATGTTAACTGAAATAATTATCGTCAGCTATTTACAACTGAATCACTGATAATATCACTGATTAGATTGAGTTTAGATTTTTATTGTTACATTCCAATAGTAATTAATAGTGTCTGCTACAGTAATGCAGTTGTCTTCCTTTGGAAATCTGCTTCCCTTCATGTCTTTTGCATCTACTGGAAAATTTCATTACTGACAGTTTGGATGCTTGTCTCAATACAGAGGTGCCTCTATAGATTGTTCTCTGCTGGCATATGAAAGTGATTTCTGAAATCCCTTCTGACCTTATACTGTGCAGCTAATGAGCACTTCGAGATTATACTGTGTATTGTCTTCATCTAGTCTAGTCTAGCCTAGTCTAAGCTATCTCAGATTTCTTTCAAAACAGAGTCAGTCAATTTCACTTGGAAGTTGCACCTGATTTCAAAAAACAAAGATTAAACTAATTCTGGAAGTGGAAATATATGCTCCTGGTCCACCCCCGTCTTTTTCTACCTGTGTGTGGTCAGGAGCTTTTATAAAAGAGCAGTCTTGCAGTATTCCTTGAGTCAGCCCATAAAACTTTACTAGTGTACATACTTAGATAGAATTATAATTTGTGTTTCTAATTATGTAATTATTTTAAAGCTCTTTGATATGTGTCATTAGTACAGTATATATAATAGAATCATAGAAACATATGTGTCATTGATATAATCAATATCAGTGGTATCAATCATTGACCAAAATAAAGGTCCACAATCCCCACATAAATAGGGCTCTAAGGCTTTTGTATTTGAGCTGTTCTAGTAGCACCTGTTCCCTGAAGTTTCTACTAACCTTTTGAACACTGGCCTCTTTGTTCATTTGCAAGCTGCTAAGCTTGTTCTTATATTATTAATCACATGCAGAAGTGTCTCAGATACAAATACATAATTAATGGCTATAGTACAAGATGCTGAATTAACATCTGTTGATTCTTTCAGTTAAAGGTGAAGAACATTAGGCACATTTCGAGAGAATGAGAAAAATTTAGAGTGGAAAGTATATTTGCACTGATGGAGGATCCTCCATAGATAGTGAACCCTCCAAATCAAAAATAGTTAATGCTTTTCCTGTGAAGGCAGGCTGCGTACACAGGTAAATTCTTGATAAAAAATGTAGCTAAATAGGTAAGGTAACAAGTCAAAGGGTAAATTAACAAGTAAATTTCATCTGCTTACTAGGTTAACAAACTGTCAGGTTTGTGTAAATGGAAGAGTAGATTTGGATGCCATGATGAAAGAGAAACTAGAGCAGGCTTCTAAGTCCCACAAGGAGTTATTTAAAATGTCAACATATTGTAGAACAGGTAACACTTATTAATTTCTCTATAGCATTTTTAGCAGGGAATCAATATTTCTTATATTGCCAATATGCAAAATGAGTTAGGAAAACATTTGTGTGTATCTTATAAAACATTTATAAACATTTCTGTGGGGAAGTAATGTTTTACTTGGGATTCATTGTTTTACAAAACATAATATTCTGCATCTACTTGTATACCCTGGTGAATCTTACTTACTGACTAAGTAAATTGTATGATGGTAAAATTAGGTTTTCAGTTCACAGTTAGACTTGAGTTAGAGCTTGCTAAATCAGTGGAAAACTAAAATACTTTATTGTCACTTGGTTTAAACCCTTCTGTAAAGCTCAGGATCAAGGATTTCACAGTTACCGCTGCTTACATTTCTAGAACAAATTTATTCCACTGCTGGATCTAAATAGATGTGTTGCTGCTTTCTCTTGCAGCCTCGTTGCAGATCCCTTGTCTTCTGATTATCCACATAGTAAGCTGCTTCTGTTTGGCTGCCAGGGTCGCCTTTGGAGTAAGCCAGCCTGTTCATTCTGTAAAGACAGACATACTGACATTTGTTCAAAGAGACTCTTCAGTTAAACAGTCTGGATGAGGACTACACTGTATTTGGCTTCCTTCACACAGGAGTCCTCCAGCTCTATCCCTAGAAGCACATGGATGCTGAAATATCCAATACGTTTTCCTAGTGTGAGAAGGTAGTGAACCACACCTTCAGCACCATGCTACAAGACATCAATGAAGCCAATGCAAGAGTGTTGTCTCATTGCTCTGAGGACTTTGAACAGAATTATATATTAGAAGAAATATTAAATAATTTCAGTTAGGCTACTAACCTTTAGTACACAGTGAAAAGCTCAGATCCAAGTGTTAAAGTACGTGGGGTAACTTTGCTCCACAGAAACCTGATCTTGGCATTGACGCAGCGTAGGCCATTTCAACAGGACAGTGTTTTCCCTTTGGTGGAGCCCATGAGACAATAAAAATTGAAACTGCCTGCCATTATATGCCTTCACAGAGCTTTGAAAAATGAAATTCCAGTGGTAGCTGACTTTTCAAAATAGGGCTCTGGTAATAACTAAAAAGAAGATTTTTCTTAATAATAACAATAACAATAATAAACAATAACCCCACACACCCACACCATGATATAAATTTAGATAATACAGTCATACTAATACATGACGATTTTAATTCTTAACTAATTTTTCATGTTTTTATAAGAAGAACTAATAACAAAAAGTGCAAAGAATTCTATCAGGAGGGTGTAGGAAACAAACTTGGAAGCTGAATCTCTTGGCAAGTTCTCTCACTTAAAACTTTTTAACATTTGTCATTTGACTCCTATCAATATAAGTCTGATGACTCACTCTAATGATTCTTTTATCTAGCTGAAACGTATCTTAAATCAGAGTTTAAGTTTTCCTTTGGCTGGGCTTGGGGAATGTAGTGATTTAGGGTTGCAGCTTCCAGAAAATAAGTGAAATGAGGAAAGTGGAGCTTCTTGGCATACTGAATTGGAAGCTCTGACCACTGCTTAAGATCGCTAAAGCTTTGCTGTTATCTTCCAAAGGGAGAATCCTGAGTATATTCAGTTGCTTCAGCTTTTAAAACTGGAGATGGTTATATAGCGATTTTAAAAAGTGTACTGAAGCTCAGCATAGTTGAAATGGTAGATATGATACTACAGTGAGACTTGAATCCATTTCCTTAATTCTTCTTCGCATTTCCTGTTTCATCTTGGATATGTTTCTATTTTTTTTCTCCCATTTCATAAAATGGAGTAAGGGTGGTGTCATCATAGAAAGTTTGTTTATTCTAAATGGAGTTTTATTACTCTATAAAATCCAGGTTTATATAATCAGCAATATGAATGGAGAAAAACTACTGCAAAGAATGATGGAATAATATAACTGGAAGGAATCTTGTGGTGTCATGTAGTCCAATTCCCTGATGAAAGCAAGGCCAAGAAAGTTATCTTTGGCTGCTTGGGTCCTGGTGTTATCTGAGAACTGTCTAACCCGTGCATGGATAAAGGCAGGACTTCTGGGGAAAAGGAGTTGAGATTACGTAAACTATTGTCTCAAGTGCAAAGAGACAAAATTTATACTAGTGCTACAAATACTTGAGGACTTTTACTTGATGGATGCAATAGTATTCTTTAAATATGCTTTAAGCAGAATTATAATTGTTCTTCAGTTATGTTTCTTCTGAAGTATCGTCACAATAGAATGATTCTGTATGAAAAATTGTCGGTGGTACTTCTCATAATTGAGAAGACTGAGTTTACATCCCTTAATATACTAAGTGTTTTTCCAAAACGAATTTTTCTGTCTTCACAAACTGACTCTGTAAGAAATTATCATAAAGGTATAATAGTATATCTCTTGCACTTTCCAATAGTGTAGTTACAGGTGGCTGCCTCTGTTGCAAAGAAGGAGACCTGCTGGGAATCTGTTTGGATTCATACATCTTTATAGCTTAATGCATACCAAACACCTCTTGATTATGGTAGTCCATACAAATACACTTTTCCTTTGCTGAGTTATTCATCACCACGTCCTAAACTTCTGTGAAGACTTAAAGAGCTCTCCTGACCTTTTAATGCCTCAGAGTGTTATATTGAGTGCTACACAGTGCGATATTAATTCAACATGATTGTCGCAAAATGATAAAATATGCTCTTGCTTGCCAGTTGTTCTGAAATATGCACAAATAGAGGTAAATAAGAGGCTTATTATGTTATTTTCAGCCTAACTACCTGGAAAATAATGATGTCAAAGCAACTTGAGGTATATGCAGAATATACCTTTGACCTCATTAATCTGAAAAAAAACCATGATGTTTTTGAATACAGAAACCTTTATTGTCATATATACGTATATGGACATAGCCAGTCAATCTGTCATTGCGTATAACACGTAATGTTCTCCCTAGGAATTATACTTTAGAATTTTTATGACAATTCTTAAAAGTAGATCTTTTAAGGGTCTTTTTTGCTCCTTCTGAGAAATTCTACTCCAAATTGTTCCAGTAAAATTGCAGAAAGAACTGAAAATGTGATGTGATCTGCTTACCAAGCACTATGCTTACCCTCTAATAATAGTAAAGCTACTAAAAATATAACAGTTTAGGAGAAAAAGGTCATCTTTCATTCTTACAACTTGTGTCTATATGTGAATTAGAAGGGATCAAAACATGATGATAGATCAGGTTATCCTAGTGAAGCAAGTAAATAAAACAAAACACAAAGCCACAAAAAGATAAGCAAATGAGAACTTTGAGTTAGTAGCATCTTCCCCTGGGCATGAACTAATCTAGGTTGCAAAGGGGTTGTCATCATTAACAGATTTAACTGTGCTAACTGTACTATAGGATTTGAGTGTCTGAGTACATATGTGCACTTAACAGCTATATTTCAGTGACACCTAACGAATGAAGACACCTCAGTCAGCCCTGTGAAGATAAAGAGAAGTTCAGATTTGTCCAAAGGGAACAGATCAGTTCTGTAGGCAAATGCATTCCACTTTGTGCATAGCAAAAGTGGAGTTTACTAAAGTGAATTGTGACATCATGGTATCAACACCTTCTTTGCTCCTTATTAGAAAACTTGGCCTAATAAATTAAATTTTTGGAAAAAAATCAAACAATAAACCAACCATAGATGAACAAGAAATACTTTCCAAAACGCTTACGTGTCTAGTAGCCAAAGGATTATGCAATACACTCTCAGAAACAAAACAAAACACAACAAAACACAACAAAACAAAACAAAACAAAGCAAAACAAAAACAAACAAAACAAACCAAAAAATTCTAGAATGAAGACAGTGGTTTTTATATATAAAAATATATTCCTGATTAAAAAAAACCCACAAACCAACAGTTCTTCTTTAGTATCTTTTTCATTCTTTTTCACAATAAGCATAACAATACTTTTAGAACTTCTACGAAAACAGACACTACTTAAACTTTAATTTTCTTATTGTAGTTTTAGTTAATGTTGCAGCTCCCTCTATTTCTCTCATGTTAAAGAATAATTTTGCTTTTAAAGATGGATTTATAACTTATGTTTCAAATATATGCATTTTTTCTCTTGCATATCTGCAAATTGTCATCTTGATCCACCGGTAGCATGACGTGGCCATATTATATGTAAGTCATGTCTGTCTGGAATTCTGCCTCTTTTTATTCTAGTGATTCTTCCAGGACCTGGGTTTCCACAGGTCCCTGTTAGGCTCAGAGGTACTTTTTCTTTCAAATGTAAAGGGAAGAACTGAGCTGTGGAATGAATGTAGATGTGAAGGTATGCCCACTCCAGTATAAAGTCTTTGAAGCCATAGCCAAGAAGATTTTCTGTAGAAAGGAGAATTTTTTTCCAAAATGTTCTTTCAGAAACACTGAGTATGTGGATAACCCTGCCTTCTCTTCTCCCAGACCAATTAACTCTGAGCTGTAGAAAGAAACTTTGTTCAGTCTTCCTTCAGGTCTGTTCCATTGGTCTTCAGCATTTCCTAAATCTTTGCCTCTGCAATGCATCTGTGGAGTCCTTCAGAAACGAGTGATTCTTTCGCAAATCTTGAAATGATATAGTAGACTGCAAGGCAGATTTCATGAATCTCAAAAGTCTGCTTTGTATAAACTCATTTGATTTTTCCTTTTATTTTTTCCAATTTTTATTTGCAGATGGCTTCACTTCCTGTATTTCACATATTAAGATTAGAAGATGAACAAGCTGAAGAGGAACATAATCGAAAGCATTATACTTTCCCTAGTTTCATGCACTGCTCCCTGAGCCTGGAGGAAAATCCTGCATCATGTATCTTCCTTGTGGTTCATGGAAACATTTCTAGAACCATAAAGCAAAACCCTTCAAAGTTAGTAGTCATCTGTCGCTTTATTTCCATGCACCATTAATCATTGTCTTGGGGAGGTGCTACCAACTCACCTGATGTTTGACAGCCTTGGCTTTGATTTTGTGTAGTCCATTGTTCCTTCTTAAAAATGCATAGGAGATTCAGGGCATAAAAAAATCCAATCTCACTGCTTTGAGCTAGAACAATGATTCAGTTACTTCATAAAAGAAATACCAATTGATAACAGCGATAAATAAACTGGACATAATTGTTATCTATTTCTATCTTATTTGAACCATAAAATCCAATTTACCATTTGTGTTTTCAAATTACACTCAGGAAATGAGACCATATTCAGTCACAGCTGCTCATGTTCTGTGGCCAGCATGAAGCCTGAAACTCTGTTTTCTTATCTAAAATATGACTGGTGTCTAAGAAAGACTCTTTGACAGCTGTCAGTGAAAATTAAAGGTCCTTGACAACCATGCCCTTGTTTATTTCAGCAGCAGTGACATGGTTCAAAGAAGATTAGGTCCAGTAAATATGGCTTGAAAATATGACAACTTTGTTAGGATTGCTTTGGATGTCTTAACGGAGGTGAACCAGTGACCTTTAGCCATGAAGACACAATATATTGCTTTCTGTGTGCTTGATATGGTTTATTACAAGTTTGAATGAGTGAAGAATAAATCTGTCTGAATGCCTTTATGTGAAACTCCTCTGTGAACTGTAATGAATGTTGTTCACTGTCATAATCTAAGCCAACGGGCTTGAAAACCAGGAGCTAATGCATATTTAGTGACTGTATGAAGCTTTATACTCTGAAAAAAAAATTATAAAAGGATCTTGAAGTAAAAATCAAGGGCCTCTGTGTTAAATAGCCTTTATAACCCTCCTCCCCAGGTACACAGAAAACAGGATCCAATTAAGTACTGCAAAATCTATGAACTGGATATTTTGAGCACCAGGTTGTAGTTCTGACTTTGCAGACTCCCCTAAGCACAAATAAAAGACATTGTGCTATTACTCAAAATGGATGCATAATTTATAGTTTTGCATTGACTTCACACCTCTTGGTTCCCTCAGTCAAAAGCCTGAACCACTCTGTGCCTTCTCGCAAAAGCTAATGCAGACGTACCCATGGAGCTGTGGCTGAAGGCAGAAACAAGCCATGACAAAGCAGGGCAAGTTTCTCGTAGCTCAGTGAGCAGTAAGAGGAAGTGAGCATCGATGGTTCTGCTCTAACAACATAAAACAAACTGCATTAATGAAATATTTAATTTGATTTTTTTTCATTTTATTACAGTGACATCAAAACCGGCATATTAGAATAATCCTTTCATTTTAAAAACCTGCTTTTTCCAGAAAGGAATTTTTTATTCAACCTCATCTCACCCTCATCTTTATGGCCTTTTCAGCTCTCCACTGTTAGGAAGTGTCTGTAGATGCCTCATTGGTCAGAGTCATCCAAATCACGGTTACAACATCCAGCGGTTTTAAAAGTAATGATGTCTTTCTGAAAATCTCCAAACACAGAATGTCTCAGAATCTCAATAAATCAAGGTAAATCAGAAAAGCACTTCTGTCTTTTCTATTGTATACATTTTAGTTTTAGCTATATGTTTTGTCAGCCAGTAACTCTGAATATTGCAAAAACAAGCACATATAGAAATATCTGAACCATTTGTGCAAATTCACAGTAGTAAGTAAAGTCACTTTGCAAGGCAAGCCATACTGTTATCTCTGCTTTTAACATCATAAAGAGTGGGGTTATATTTCAGGGACATTACATTGAAAGCCTTCTTCAGCCTTTCTCTAAGTATTTTAGAAAAAGCAGTTTAGCAAATGCCTCTAACTTTCTCAAAATGAGGCTATAAGAAAGTGAGAAGATATTTGAAATACAGAAAGGACTGGAGTGTTCTCAGCTATTACATTTTGAGCTCAAATTAAAAAAAGAAGTTGTTCAAGTACAGTGGTGAATCCTATGCCTTTCTGTAAACCAGGTTTCTGCTTATAGGTATTCATCACATGCCTAGGGACCCTTATAATGAAAATGATGAAGAAAGTACATTCTCAGTAAAACGTATGGATGTATTATTCCCAAAATACTATATTATTTTTTCCACCCTTTATTTTCCTATAACATCTTCAGTACATACATTGACTGGAGGCAATAATTTATCATGGACTTAAGATTTATTGTAAGAATACGTGATTCTGCCAGATCATGATGCTGACCATAAGATATATGGCTATTAGAATATTCTAGCTTTAGAAGTTTCGTTAACTTCATGAGTGTTCGAAGACTGAAAAGAATCCCACGCGTTTTTCTCTCTCCCTCATGGACACCTTCCTTGGATGCTCACTTGTTCATTGTGGTTTCAATGAAGTCTCATCTTCATTGTAAACCTTTACAAAAAAATCACTTTAAGCATTTATTTACTGGTGTAACTGTCTTTTATTTTTGGCCTTTAATTTGCTTCTGTGCTGCAAAGCAGATAGTACAGTTGTTTCAAAATTATAACTGACACTTTAAGTAATCTATAGACCATTTGTTCATCACCCCCAGTAGGTGTACCTTCTCTGAAGGGTACAAGATTTCAGCTGTGGTATCACCATTCCTGGATATCTTCAAGACCTGGCTTTTGCTGGAAGGCTTGAACAGCTGCCTGTTTTTATCCAATACTGCAATGGCTGTTGTCTGCCACTGATGGTTAAAGGCATATTCAGCTACCTCTATGCGACCAGCTTAGCCAGATAATTCAGTTGGTTTGTCTCCCTGAGCTACATCTTACTGGTGAAGAGGGGCCGGATTTATCAGAGCAATTCACTGAGTTAAATTTTGGATGCTAATCTAGAAGACTAGGAATCCCCTCTTGACTATAAATTGTAGGAATATTAGGCAGGCAAAATGTCCGACTTAGATCCTTGAAACTTTAGCGTTGTGAATAGTTCCTTTATCCTCAGTTATCCCTTGCCTCTGTATTCCTAGGACTAGGAAATAGCCCCAAGTTGCAGGTCTTCATGGAAAGGGTTATCAAGCACTGGAACAGGCTGCCCAGGGAAGTGATGGACTCATCATTCCTGGAGGTATTTAAAAGACATGAGATGTGGCACTTGGGGACATGGTTTAGAGGTACGTTTGGTAGTGTTGGGTTAGCAGCCGGACTTGATGATTTTAGAGGTCTTTTCCAATCTAAACAATCCTATGATTCTATGATTATGTTTAGCAAGAACCAGAAATTTACTGCAGAAGTGCCAAGGTTGTCACACCATAAGACTGTCACAGGGCTGACAATCAGTAGTAGAAAGAGAATAATTCTGAACATTCTGTAGGAACCATATTTCCTCTTGCTTGTCTCTCCTTGGGTCAGGTCTTGGAAAATAAACTTTTCTGTACTTTTGTATTTGTTTTGTTTAAAAATCAGAAATTCCTGCAGCATCTTGTAAACATACCCCAAAAATTCACGTTTTGTGCTAGACCCTTACTGCTCAGATAGTTGAAGAGGTTATACATAAGGGCTTATCTGACTACCTTTTTTTTTTTTTTTTCTGATAGATACAGTGATCAGTTATCAGAGCTTAATCTATCTGACAATCAGAGTCATAACACATGGCATAAAATTTCAGTGATATCAATCAGGCTGACAGAAGAGTAGACCAGAAGCTATCTGCAACAGCTACAAGAACTCAACACCTCAGGAAAAGTTATGAAAATGAAGAAAAAAGTTGCTGCCACTCACAAATACATTTACCTGGGGATTTCCTACTGTGTCAACTTCTGGGGACAAACTGAGAAGCCTTCCAGTTATAAAGCTTTGTATGTGCCTGGCTGCTAGGCATGCTGACTGTGACATAAAACCTATCTGTAGATGTTTTTGCCCGAGTTCTCATAAACCCTGAAGACAGCACTTTTGCAGATGATGGTGCTTATGCCCTGCAGGAGGCATCCATCATACCATAATAATTCCTGTCTGATTTATTTCTTATTCATCTGGCAATTAATTCAATGTAAACTTCCAAATTTCAGTAAACAAGTTATTATCTTTTAGCCTGTCATGGCAAATTTGTTTCACTTCCCTGGACAATTAGGTGATTCGGACAGTATTCATGCTCATGGCCTTAAGCATTCAAGATATTATGTCTTGCAAATATATTTTCTGATTCCCTAAGAGCAGCCTCAGAAACCTGTCAGGATTAGCATTTTCTAGCAGCTTTCTTCGCATTGACTACAAATTTCTCTCATATATTTGCTAAATTTCATAGACAAATCATTAGTGCAGCAAGATCATTGTGAAGAATATATGTGTCTGTGCTGCAGCAAGCACTGTAGGTCCCCTCTCCATCTCAGTGTGTATCCAGCAGAGCAGAATTCATGCAGCCACAGGATAAATCATGTTTCCTGCAGAGCAATCTCCACAACACAAAACTTCTTTAAAAACATCAGATGAATAACTTGCAGCTTTGCTTTGAAAAAGCCCACAGTAACTGTCACAATGTGCAACCAGTGCTTTAAAAATGCAATATTACAGCATTTGCCTGTATTTCCAGCAATTTCCTAAATACCCCAGTGGAAAATGATGTGAGATACTAATACAGTGGTGTTTACTTATCAAAGTTGTTCAGTGTCTTCAAAAGGTGGTACATAATTTCCCCAAACCAGACAGAGATGATAGAATCTAAATCCCTTGATTTCCGCTGTTTCATCTTAATTACAGAGGTTCTTTTCTTTGTTTCTTTGGATTTTTCCTAATTTTTTAATGTAAGGATTGATGTGACAATCTCATGGCAACACTAGTGAGAATTTCAAAAAGTACACAAGTAGCAGAAGTGACGAAAGATGATTTCAGGTAGAATTATGTCACAGTTTAGTTGATTTTCCTATCACAACTACAATATCTCTGGCTTTCCCAGCACTTTTTTACTGTTTTATGTTACCAGTTGCTGAATACCTCTGATGCTCAGCAATGCCCCTTGTGCAGTGGCACAACAAATGCTATAAAAGGCTGTGAGAAACGTTTATATTGATAAGTCACCTTATATAACTGTATTGACTGGTTTAATAGCAGACAAAAGAAAAATCTAAGCATTGAGCTCCTCTTTCAACTTTTTTGTCATTTCAGGCATTTTGAGAGGCATAAAAATAGAAGTAAATGATCTTGGATCTTTCTACTCAGCTGCACTTTCCCCCAAGACTAAAAATGTATGAAGTCTGCACTTTCACAGACTCACTGAATGGTTTAGGTTGGAAGGAACCTTGAAGATCATCTAGTTCCAAAGCTTCTGCCATGGGCAGGGACACCTCCCCATTAGACCAGGCTGTTCAAACTGAGCAAACGAATAATTCTAGAGAGAAGACTGACACTGAACTGTCAGTGCAATTGCACAAGTCACATTTCCTTATGAAATACATTGCACAGTAGCAAATACTTGATTAGTTTGTCCATCTCCTGTAGCTATTTTTATCCTTTTTTTCATGCTGAATTGGAAGAATTGATCATTATGAGCTACACTGCACTAGGAGTTAGACAAGGAATGATGGACAAAAGTCGATGGTATGAAGTTCAACAAGGTGAAGTGCCAGATCATTCTGTTGGGTCAAAACATTAGAACAGACTGCCCAGGGCAGTGGTAGAGTCACCATCCCTCAAAGTGTTAAAAAAATGTGTGGGTATGTCACCTGGGGACATTGTTTAATGGTGAGCCTGGTGGTAGTTATATGTTGACTATTGGAATGGTGATTCTAAATGTCTTTTTCAACCTTAGCAATTCTATGATTTTATGATTCTATAAAGAGCACTTTTTTTCACCGCTCATTTCCAAGATATTTGCCTGACTGAGTTTTAAGAGAACTTCCAGGTAATATCCTGGTAGGCAAGGAAGAAATCCGAAATAGTGTAGTTGTTTCCATTTCTACTCTTTAAGAACATGCTTTAATATTAGTTTAGGATGGCTTGGGGTTTTATTTTCTTTCAGTTTTGAATTCTTTTTTTTGGCAAATATCTGGGAATTTCACAGCTCAGTTCTGATCCTGAAATAGTTCAGACCCACAGTTTTACACTAGTTCCAGTTCCTGTTGCAGACCCTGCCACTTCTCTCTGAAGCTGTCACTTATTACATCAGTTTGGCTTTTGGCAGGTTTTAGTTGCTGCCAAAGAGTCACTGAGACCTGCTTTCAAGTGTGGGGCTGACATCTAACTGAGAGCATTCAGGAAAGCAGTTAATGCAAAGTGTTGAATTTTTGTTATGTCAGTGTTTATTTTGCAGAGAAAGACTGTAACTGAAAGAGAAAATAAAGATGACCAAAAGTCAAAAAATCTGAGGTTCTTGCCTGCAAACAACGTTGTACATGAGGAGATAGAAGGACATATTAGGTTATGTACTTACCCAAGAGTAAAAAGCAAAAAGACCTGGACTTCAAAGAGAAATCCAAACAGGATACCTGAGGTCAGCACTAGGTCTATTACTAGAATGCAAATACTAAGAAAGAGCGGAAAAAGAAAGAATGAATCTTGGATCTGACACTTAGTGTAGGAGCTTCTTAGTTAAAGAAATGCAGCTGAATCCCCAAACCCCAGGTCTATGTTAGCCATGGTTCAACAGGACAGTTCTTCCCTACACCAGGATGGCCTGTCCTCACAGGTGTGTCTTGGGCATATTGAGATATGGCTGTGCAAACCTTTCCTAGGAAAATACAGACTTTACCTTTTCTCTCTCTCCTCAAGCTGTACCAAAATCAAGCAGGTATATTATGGTGATGGAGAGAAAAACTAGTTCATTCTCTTTCATCAAGTTTATTATTTCAGACTTAATGCTAACATGAATTCCACTTGACAGCAAGTGACAGTGGTTGTAGTTTTTCTGGATATTGGTGCGACTTTTGGCATTGTTCCTCACAGCATCCTCCGGACAAGGTGTCCAACTGCAGGATGAGTGAGTTCAATGTGTGCTGTGTGAAGAACAGTCTCAAGGGCATTGTTTACAGGGTTGTAGTGAATGGGGAAAATATTCAGTTAATGAAATTGAGGAATGGTTAGAACAAAAGTGAAAACTTATATTACTCTGCTTGAATCTGTACTGCAGTAGGTAGAGCTTTTCAATCTACCAGTAACGTGGCTTCTGAAGTAACTTTCCTTTTGTCTACCCTGTAACCAGTCTTTTGCATTTGGTTCCAAATATCTTCCTGTATTTTCTATGATACATTCCTTCAGTGATTTTCACTTCCAAAGCACTGAAGTTCCCAGAAACCTGCATGTTGTAATTTATTTCTCAGGGCTTCAAGAGATATCGAGAGAAATATCTAGAAATAATAATACATCAGGTTATTGGCTCAGACATAAACACAGATGAGTACAAATCTTTGGCGAGCTTTGTTACTAAAGTCCGCTGTATGTCATGTTCTCCTGATTGGTAGTAACCACACGAAGTCTCAGTTTCTGAATCTTTTGATACAGTGTTCAAACCTAGAGGAAGAAACAAATCTACAAGGAGAAATTAATGAACATCTCTCTCGTCTTGTGTATAGTATAGGCCCTTTTAAATTTTTTTGTAAAACTATTGTCTTCTGATTTTATGTTTAGTGTTGTGTTGTCATCAATGAAAACATCTTTTCCATGTCATCTGCAGTTTTGATTATAAGGATGATGAAGTAGTAGTGAAAAGCATGCATCATGCGTTTTCTTGAACAGAGATTCCTGCAGTCATACCCTGTCATCTTGCTCTGTGGATGCTGCTTTTATCCCTCTCTTATAAAGGGCATATGCTCCCTCTGTGTATTATGGATATAATCTAAAGCCCACTGAAATGGAAAAACTTTCACTTGGCTTCACAGAGGTCCTATATCTATAAAGAGAAAATTAGCTACAAAGGAAAATGGCTTTATAGGTTCATTTTCGTGCAGATTTAAAAAGTCCACAATTCCAGATTGTATCTTCATTCTCAGTTGTAGGTGTGGGTTTCAAACTAAAATGATATATGCTGCTCTTTTTTATTTACATTGTGAACCTATTTGCTATTTCTAGTCTAAGCTAAGAGACATAGAATGGAAAGGACTGAAAAAAAGCTGTTTACAGAAACTGCTCCTTTGCTAGTACAGCCTGGAAACCTTTGCCCATCAGTGCATGTTTATTGGCACAAACTGCTTGGCTGTGAGTTGCTGTGAGTGGCTTGCTTGTTGCTGTGAGTTAGCATCACTAGCAGAAAGGAGAGGGTTGGCTGTCATTCAAGATATAAAACAGCAGAAGTCAGTCTCCTCTGCAGGTTTTAGTTGATAGGGTAGAAAATGCACCAAATTATGAAGAATTTTTCCCTAGAAGGTCTACCACAGACTGGATGGAGGCTGACCAAACGGCTGTGTTTGGTCCTCAGCCCACTGTGTAGCTTTTATATTCTCCAGATCTCTGCAGGTTCCAGTAACCATCTCTAGCTGATCCGCAGCCTGTTTTGGGTAGACACTTCGGATGCTATTTCTGCATGAACTGGGATGCTGTCCTCTAGCCCACGAATTTCTCGTGTCCAGAAATGACCACAGAGTCTGTACAGGAGTTGTATTGGATCTCCAGTTCTCTGGAGGCTTTGATTTTACACTTCAGCTCTGAACGACTGAAATGGAAAGGACAGAAAGAGTTTGCAAAGTTTTCTGAAAAAAACCCTTCTTTCCTTTAAAGCTATCAGAAAAGACACACAGATCTGGACAAAAATAATGAACTCCCTGCCTGCAGTTCCCTGCCTTAATTTCCTTACTGCTGTGAAGTCTTTGGTGGCTGTGACCACAATCCAACAAGCAATCTTTAATATTGCCTTATGCAAGTGTCTATTTCTCTAAATCATGGATGCTATCTGCATTTCATAGAGCTCAGTTTTTCTCAGCTAATCTCATAGTGAAATAAAAGCCTAATCCGTAAAATCATCCTTATATCACTCTGTGCTACATACTTTTTCATTGGTTCCTGAGAAATCCTGAGCTTTCTTTTCACTGCTCAGCCTCAGGATTTTTAAAGCTCTAATACAAATATAAAACCTGTGCATTATCGGGGGAATTTTTAAACTCTCCAGTCCCTCTAGATGTACTGAGCTTTCATATTTTGACATGGAATTCACCCAATTCGTAGTCCCAGAGTGTTTCTAAGGAATCACTATGGCTTAATACCCTCACATTACCTCTGGACTTCCAGACATCACACAGTCATGATGGAAAACACTGGGTTGCTACAAGGCCTGTTCAGGCACTTAAAACTTTGAATTTCCCCAAAATATTGGAATTAGAAATATATTTAATAAATCTTGACACAGGTATGAAAACCTAGAATAATATTTTTGGAAGATTTTTGGTTAAAATCAATCTTTAGACGTAGGCAAAAGAAGTTGAACAATTTACAATAGTTTCAGATCTAAGTGACAAACAAAAGAATGGAAAGAAAATTTAAGTGTGATGTCCTGCCAATGATCTTCTTCCCAGCCATGGGTATAGCTGATGTTTTGTTTTGACTTTAGTGTAGCATTTAGAGCAGGTAATAAGCAAACACATAGTTTAATGAAAGCAAAATTTTATCATGATGATATATTATATTACATTTCTTTAGTGAAGTATCTCCTCAGATGCTCGCAAATGCTTTCCATACAATCTGCCCTAATTTATAGTATTAGTAGTTTTGTGTAAATTAGCTTTAGAGGCTAAAATATAGCATATATTTTTTTTGAGAATAGAACTGTATTGACCTTGGATGGCTTTCAGACTGAAAACATTGATGGCACAGTACCACAGAGAATCATCCTTCTCTAAAGCGAGGGAACACTGGGAAACTTGGAAAAATGCCTTCACAGAGGGAATGCAAAAACTTGAGTGGTATCTCTAGAAGTTTTACCTCTTTTTCACTCCTGTTTTTTCCCAAAAATATGAAACTCATAAAAAGAAAATGAAACTTTCTCTTCCTCTGAAATCTACAAGCAAGTTAAAAAAAATCACCCCACCAGAAAAACAGCTTAGAGAAAGGTGGAGTGGCAAATAGGAAAAATGTAAAATTTTAGATAAAAATACTGGAAAAACTGGATTTTGGTGGGTTCCTGCTAACATTTTTGCTGCCTGCTTCTCTTGGCCCACTTCCACAGTGTGCTTGAGGGCTGCATGTGCAATTTCAATTACAGTTACAGCAGAGATCCCTGCCCATGGAGGTACAATCTCATTTTTCGAGGTATTTTGTGGTTACATGACTAACAATGCTGGTACCTCTGTGTTGGAGAAACCGATTCACACTACTAGATGTTTTTGTATATCCTGTCCACCACCACTGCATCTGCTTTCAATTCCTGGGTGTGTAGCGCAGGCCTCAGTCCACGGGCAAATTTCGAGCCAAGACACAACACAATCTCCTGAAGAATGAGCATCCTAAACAAATAGCTTTTACTTCCGTACAAAACCTCTGTTATTCAGGTTTTGGCTGAGTGATTCTAGGCTACTCCTTTAAGTCACAAGCTTACCAATACTTGAACGAAAAAGTACTTCAAACAAATCATATTTAACAGACTAACAACAAAAGGTCAGGCAAGCTTGCCGTTCATACTAAAGGATAACCACTGTTCTCCTGGGAGCTGATGGCTGTTCAGTTAGTCAGGACAGAGCTGCTTCACCCAAGAAGCCTTCCTTCCCAGTCATATCTTTAACAGAATCTCATTTTACCAGTTCCTAGATCTAGCGGTGCATCCTGCCTATGTCCACACTTCATATCAGGGAATACCAGATTATCCACCCTTCTCCTTTTCCCCATACCTCAGTTTCTGCACCAAAGAAGCCCAGACCCAAAAGACTTACAAGAGAATCATCATCCTCCAACAAGCCTTCAAACTGGAAAGCATCCCACTGTCTCCAAGCTATCCTCGGTACAGACCTACTTTCAGGGAATTTCAGAAGAAATGAGGGGAAATAGGTCATCCTACGCCTCACCTAACTCTCTGACTCAGAGCTGGGACACAGATAGTTAAATTCCTGTTGGATATCATGCCCTTTGGCCATTTCATTAAAGAGCTAAGCCTGCTGCTTTTCTGCTAAAAGAGTTTATATACTATATATAATTTATATACAATTAACTGAATATATCCTAACAAGAAATGATGCATTTGCCTTTTGACTGTAGAAGGCCACAGGTCATAAATTTGACTTAAGATAACTAGGGTACTCTATCATTAAATCTCATTGAAGATTGATTTATATTTAATATAAGGAAGTTGTTAATCAAACTCCTGTAATTTGGGGGAGTTGGAGGTTTGTTTGCTGGTTTGTTTATATGCTTGTTGGCTTTTTTGGTTGGTTGTTGTTGTTGTTGTTGATTGTTGTTGTTGTTGTGTTGTGTTTTTTATTTCATCAGAGAACCTGCCGCCAATAATGATTCATTTGTCATGGGATCTTTAGAGCGGTAGTGTCTCATTTCTAGTCCTTGCCAATCTGCATAAGTCATCTTGCAACTCACTTGGAGCATGAATCAGTGGGCAATAGGCACCGTAGTGATGCTGAGTGGAAAAGAAAAATGTATTGGGCATGCTCAGTGAATGTTCTTCACGCAACTGTGAGCAAACAAATCAGGCAAGACACTTGATTAAACAGCACAAGTGTGCACTGCAAAGCAAATTATGATAAATTGCTAGTATCGATTACTTTTAACCAGAAGGATGAAATTGTCTGGTGTTTAAATTTAGGAATGCAGCCAAAAGATACCTTGACCTCACCTCTGCACTCGGAACCAATACAAAATTAATTGGAGCTGTCGTTCAGGTAGATGTCACAATTATGTGACAGTTGATTTATTAGTTTAAGAGCTAGCTACAGATGCACTCTCCACTCATACATGATTTTTGCAGTTTAGTTTGTTAATGCATGTTATAGATGGTTAATAAGAGTTGGCTTTCGTATGTTAAGAAGAGGTTAATAAGGGGGAGAGTTAAATTGTTAATTACATGTTGGATTAATTAGTTATAAGGTTAGGTATAAGTTGTACGTTGTATTTTGACAAAGTTTCTTAATTAGAGTATGTAATTTGTATAAGGTTGATTGTGTATGATGTATTCCTTGTTAAAAATCCCTAGTTTGTATTGTTGTAAAGTTAATTGTTTAAAATCCCTATTAAAACAATGGGGGCAAGATGGCGGATGGGGCTGAGGGCAGCTTCTAGAACATTCTTGGAGAAATGCCAATCAAAGGATCAATCAAGGAAAGGTACCTCCCAACCCCTAGACCGAGCATGCCCAGAGAGGATGGGCTAACAAGAGCCGCCCAAGAGGCGTGGAGAGAGGAGGAGTGCTAAGCACCTCCAGGCCTCTGATTGGTGAAGATCATATACAAGGTATCAAGATTCTTGATTGGCATCCCCAAGGCATAAAAGGAGCTGCACCAACCCCCAAGTGTGTGCCTCTACCAGACCCAGCACGCACCCAGCGCTGTCCTTTTGTTTCTCAGGTTTTCCCCAAGTGTTCTTTTTGTTAATAAACCTTTTAAAATTTTTAAGAGTGAGTTTCATTTCTCACAATGCAGAAAAACGTCCAGGTTTGATAGTCTTTGTTTAGCGCCTGTAGTATAATACATTTTCATTTGAATTAATGCACTTCTGATCAGCAATAAACTGTTTTAGCTTGGGTTTGTGATCACATTTTCTCTTTTTTTAAATTCTGTTTTTATTTTGCTAAGTCACTTGTGCTGCCGAATTCATAAGCACGTAACCAACTGGGACTTGGAGTCCTTCCACAGCGTGGCATTTGCAACAGTCATCTGAATTTGCAAATATAGTGTCTTCTGGTACTGTTAATATCATAGATATGTTGCACTCTAAACAAAGCATATATTCCCCTGAATTCTCAGGACTATTGAGCAGCTGTTTCTTTTCTGGTTTTGTCAAAAGAATTGATCTCTTGTGACTGCTGGCTAACTGCCTGGTCAGTGTGGACACAGAAACTTCAGTGTAGGTGGCAGAGTTTACTCTCACAACTCTTTTCCGCATGCATGTATGCAAATACACACACCTAATGTTGTGTTCTAGGGAAAAATTTGTTTTGTTCCAAAGTAATTTTGGTTATTCATAATCAGAATGCAGTGGCCCTGTCTTCAGACCAAGAGAATTTCTGGACCTCCACAAACTACATTTTTCCTCCCATGATCACAGAAAAAGAAACAAAACAAAACAAAACAAAACAAAACAACAAAAAAAAACCCACAAAAAAACCACCAAAAACTGAAACAAACCCAGCACTGAAATAAATGAATGTAGAGGGGATCCCACCCTAAAAGTCAGTTCAATAGAAATCTATAACTAAACATAAAATTCTAGCTAGAAAAAAAGCATGTCAAAAGAGCAAGGATCGTATTGGAAAAGCCCTTTTGGATCATCACCAACCCGTAACCCAGCTCTGCCAAACCCACCACCAAACCATGTCCCCAAGTGCCACATCAACACATCTTTTAAATACTCCTGGGATGGTGACTTAACAACTTCCTTGGGCTTCCAGTGTTTGCCTCTTCCCATGAAGAAATTTTTCCTAATATTCAATCTAAACCTCTCCTGGTGCAACTTAAGGCAGTTCCCTCTTGTCGTGTCACTTGTTACCTGGAAGGAGAGACCAATCCCCATCTGGCTACAGCTTCCTTTCAAGTCATTATAGAGGGAGATAAGGTCTATCCTCAGCCTCCTTTTCTCGAGGCTAAACAAACTCATCTCCCTCAACTGCTCCTCGTAAAACTTGTTCTCTCTCCATAATGTATCCGTTTACGTAGTTTCACACCTGAACACTAAAAAACCCCAACAAAATATTGCTACTCCTAGAAACCTACACGATTTCTGCCTCTTTTTCTACCACTGTACCTCCCCTATTAAAATGCATCATGTTTGTATGTGCAAAGAAGTAATGCAGATTTTCAAAACGTCTCCTGATCTTTCAGTATGGGGGTGGTGTTGGTTGTGGGGTTTTTTTCTTAGTCTTTTTTACCCATTTCTTTCCCTTGCTCCCTTTTTCTCTTCTCACTGGTGGGTCTACTAAAAGTAGAGCTTGGCAATTATATTGCTAAAAGTTAGAGTAATGCAGTATTCAGCCGTGTTCTACTGATAATTTTAAAGTTCAAGGTCTTGAGAATTGTCAGCGTTAGAAATTCACTTTCTGAGCTGGGAATTTTAGCTTTTCAGCCACATCCAGTGCTGTGCAGCATTTATTTAGAAACCTGGCAGATGATGAAATATTGAACCTTAAGACAGTAGTGACATTTTGATTTCTATTAGAAAGGACTGATCCTTTTCTGTTTCCCATTCCTCACCAGCATCTTTCTGTCAACTTCTGTATTTACACTAGAAAGATATACTAAAATCTGGTATAAATGGTTTTAAATAAATTCTACAGGATTAAAAAAAACCAAAAAATCAATGCTTTTTTTTTTTTCCTCATGGACAGTATAGTTAGATGCAGAATATCAAGGTAGGCTGGATTTTATAGGCATACAAATACATCTTTTAAAGACGCAATAAAAATATTATAAACCAGATTTTATATAAAATGTGAAGCTTAAGCAAATTACAGGATGGCATTATAAAGCTTTTTACTGGAATAATTTTGGTCTGGCCAGCGTAATTCACTGGGCCATTTCAAATTTGTTGTAATGAAACTTTTATGTCATCACATAACATTGTCTTCCGTATAAAGAGACAGATCTGTTAAAACAGTTCAAGCTATTCTAGTTTACAAGCTATTCTTGTAAAGGATTATAGACCCTATATATCTGTAGTGAGTGTGATGTCTTTTTATTATTTTGTATCTAATAATTTTGTGAGGGTTTCAGTCTTAGATCAAGGCAAAAATTTGCTCTTTAGAAGATTTTTTCCTAAATTCATATATCCCAGGGTACTTTTGAGCTGCTTGGAAGACTGAATACACATTTTTCCATATTTCTCTATTTGCAATCGAGATGGAAAAAAAATCTGATCTGACATTAAAAGGGAGAGAAAAGTACTTAAAGACAGCCCTCCAGTTCACTTCCACATCTTTTGATGTAGAATTAGTTGTATGTTTTCATCTGTTGGACACGTGACATCACCTTCAAAGATTTATGTTTGTCTTCCCATCTAAGTCTCTTTAATCTGTCCAAGTGTTCATAGGGCTCATTGTCTGTTGGTGTCTCTACCACCACAATTAATAAAAAAATTGTTCATACTGTCTCTGAATGTGAAACGTGAAAATACTGAGCAAGATTACAGCATGTGTAGCAGGATAAAATCTATTGTAGTACGACCAAACTAATTTATGGTGAATGTCTCACATCTCGGTTTGATTAAATGCTTTTCAAAAAAACCGATGATTTCCTATTGATTCACTGTTTTCAGACTTAATTATAGTAGTAACTAGGAAGAATCTGATGCCAAAGAAATGGTTCTGACAACTCTGAGGGAAAGATAAATAAGATTAACTATCTGCATTGTTAAAAGCAGAGCTGTGTATCAGAGTTTCCATTTCAGTAATGCTAGCATTACTAGACTACAGCAAACACACTCTTATGTGCCCAAACGGACAAGTGAATACAACTCTGGCCTTTTATACTGAGTTTCAGTCTGTCACAGATATATTTTATGAATCCAGATCATCTTTGATAGCATCTTATCTGACGTCTAAATCTTTGCTCTTGCTGTTATCTTCATGGTTAAATAATGCCCGCCATCTGCCGTGTCTCTTTTGATACTTGTTCCTCTTCAGTTTTGTTTGTTTTTCAAATCTCATTGTGCAGAAAATTGTGTAGTTGATGAGGTCTGGTATGTGACATCATCTGCGAGCATGTGGCAGAACCAGTCAACGATGGCAGACTCCAGAGCAAGCAGCATAATAGAGTTTTAGCATACAACTTTGAATTACTTTGTCAAAAATCGATTTGAGAAAGTCAGACACAGTATGACTTCCAGATAGTTTTGAAATATTAAATAATTTTCGCACTCTGTTATATAAAGCTACAGACAGGGTCCTCTGTCAGTGGCATTTAACAAACATTAATAAGCAGTTCATTCCCTGGAATAATGGCAAGGAAGGGTCATTTGGACCAAAATATCAAAACAAGTCTCATTCATCCAGCAGTATAATTGCATGCTTGTAGTCCTTTCTTATAATCTCTTGAGCACAGAGAGGTCTCAGAAAAAATAATTGAAATCTGTAGAAGCACAATGCTGAACTGAATAATACTGGTATAAAGCCATCTAATAAAGGGGAGGGTCAGATCCATTCAAGGAGGCCTTGAACATTTTTAGCAGTGAAAACTCAGTACTCTCTAAGGACAGAGGTAATCATCAGAAATGGCAGAGGGCTTGAGAAATGTTTACTTGTTGTACCCATTTCATGTGGGTTTGTGCAATTATACGTTATAATATAAGGCGAGGTCTCTGCCCTGAGGTCTATGCCATCTGCTTATCCTGTATTTGTTCGTGGAAACGTCTGAACTGTCTCCTCCAGCAGCCAATGCCAAGGAAAAGTGTGTACAGGCTGACCTTCAGCTGTGCTCCACTCATTATTTCCTCTCCCGTTTTTATCCCTGCCATTTGCTGAAGTACCAGATATCATCTGGGTGCTCCAGGCAGATTGCAGCCAAAGAGGCTAGGTGAAAATACTGGCAATGTCATTGCTCAGAATTGCCATTTTCTATATTTTGGATGAAATGTTGAAAGATGAATGACTTTGATTTTAAAATATGCCAGTGTTGTTTACAAAATAGGATGTCAGTATAGGTGCTGCAGTACATGGCAGCTCTTTGTGGGTTCCACAGTACTGGATGCCTTTCCCTTTTGAGAGTCTAAGAATGGCTGTCTTTAGGTAAGTGATCAAATACAGAGACAATTAGGGTGAGCAGTCAGCACATGTTTTTAATTTTATTTGAGCTATTTGAATTTATTTCAATACTCGTGGAGTGAAGGATTGGCACTTCAGACTTGCCAGAGTCCAATAAATTCTGTCCAGGTTCTTTTAGAAATTGTACCCATGGGAGGTATAATGTTTAATATCAAATTTATTTATTTGAAGGTAGCTATTATTACTCAGGATTTCTGATTTAGCAAGGATGATAAAAATTTTGTTTCATAACATAATACAAATGTAAGTTACGGTTAGAAAAATATATATAACAAATAGCAAATCCCAGTTTGATCATAATACCAAAGTGATTCTCATACTGGTCTCTATTATGTACTCACAATGCTGTGTCCCCAGTCACTAGGAAGGAACATGTGGATTGAAGCCAGCCCAAGCCCTTTGCTCTCGCTGAAACTCCGCTGCCAATAGTTCAGCCTCCGTACTCTGTTCTGAGCCACACGTTCGCTCCCGCCATGTTGGTCTGGCCAGCTTATGGAGACAGTCTTACTTCTTATTAACTCAAGGAGAAACACCACCAGCTGATCCAGCCAACTGCCAACAGATGTCCACCCTACACAAAGGACACTCTTTAGTCCTCCCCATTCTGGCACAAATCTAGCCTCTTCACAACAGCTGTGATCATCCACACAGCTAAATCCTGTCCCTAAGCACCACATCTACACATTTTTTAAACACTTCCAGGAACAGTGGCATCACTTCTATGGGTAGTCTGTTCCAATACCTGAAAACCCTTTCAGTGAAGAAATTTTCCATAATATCAAATCTAAACCTCCCCTGATGCAACTTGAGGCTGTTTCCTCCTGTCTTATTGCTTGTTACTTCATAGTAAAGACCAACCCCCATCTGTCTACAGTCTCATTTCAAGTCCCCTCTGAGCCTCCTTTTCTCCAGACCAAACACCCCCATCCCTTATCTGCTTCTCATAAGGCTTGTGCTCCAAACCTTATGAGATCCCTTTTTTCCTGGAATCTCAGAGTATGTTAAAAAGATTGCAAGCATCCCTATTTTCCACAGTCTGTCCTGCGTTGTTGATAGTACTTTGGCTTGAAAAATGGAGATAATAATCCTATATTCTAATAATGGACATTCTTATTAAAATTTCACACTGATCACTAAAACATTGACAGTTGGTGCATATGGGTTTTTCTTTAAAGCTTTTGTCTTTTTAATAGGAAGTATCATCAAGGTAAAACCTTGATGTCTTAATTTTTTTTTTAATTAATTTTTTATAAATAAATTTATATTCAGTTGCAACTTCCTGATATGACCAAAATAAACACTTGAGCCTTCACAATGATTTTGTTGTAGAGCTTTAATAATTGATAAGAATAATATATAAGAGCTTGAAATCCATTGTTACAGCTCTGCTGAGTATAAGTAAAATAGAAAATATCTTTAGATATTATCTTTAAATATTTTTATTCTTTCTACTAATTGAAAAATAAGGATTTGAAGCTTATCTATTTACTTTCAGAGATGAAGGAGATTGTGTGTAAATTTCTAGCAGTAACAGCTTGGCCTGTGATGCTCTAGTGTCTTTAAATACAAGATTTCTAATGCTGTAGGGAAATAAGTTAAAAAGAAAACCTCAGTAAAAGGAGAAGAAAACCTGTGCTGCCTGTCTTTATCCTTAATAAATGTACTACTTCATAGGGTGTCTTCTGGGGACCTACTGACAGTTTTTATGTGAGATAATTGCAGATCAGAATGTATTATGCTGTTAACTACAGCAGAGGGATTTTCTGTTTATTGATGCAGCTGATATCACAGTCATAATAAAAGGTTATACAAAATTTCTCCCTTTACCTTTCTATTTGACAGAATCATAGAATCATAAAAGGCTTGGGTTGGAAGGGACCTTAAAAATTATCTAGTTCCAACCTCCTGGCCAAGGGTGGTGATGCCACCCGCTATTTCAGTTATTATTTATTTTTTCAAATGCTGTTTGCTTGAATTTCTTCACCCTGGGCATCTGCTATGAACTTTTTATCTGCAGATATCTCTGTTTATCGGGCTCATTAAAAATCTGATGCAGTTAATCATATTTTTTGTGAAATATGTCCCAGTTAGATCTCAATTAGATATGGACCTTTCCATATGTAGCGAATACGCAAGGCATAGATGAAGAGAACATGCAAGGAAAGACCTATTTTAGGCTGCAGGATGGGATTTGCCAATCTTTTGCTTATATGCTGTGTCCTGGCTTGACTATGGCAGCATGGAAAAGCAATCAAGTCTGGTATGAGTATAGAAGAAGATCTAGAATTGAAGCCAAACATGTGTCCCACATGTGTGGTCAGGGTTGGGATAGGATGGCAGTCTGAAAGCTATAACTGTGATTTATGGAAGTAGCGATCACTGACAACTGCTGCTGAAAGTTAATAGGATTGCTGCCATGAATGCATAATGCTCTAAACAGAATGAAATATCCTAAACCCAGCCAAAATATAGATAAGGAATGTGAACTGACTATTTTGATTTTATGCTTTTTCTTATTTTTGTGAGGTTTTTTTTAGTTGTTTCATTGTTTGGGGTTTTTTTCTTTTTTTTTTTTGCTTGGGTTTTTTTATATGCCACCTCTCAAGATAAGCTGGGGAACTATTGTCATTACTGTTCACATTGTTTTCTGCAGCTGCAGAAGTGAACACCACTGGGAAAGGAATTGCTGTCCTCTAAGCCACTTTGAATAATGTGAAATAAGCAAGCTGAATGACATTTTGAGCTTTTGCTTTGCTGTTTCTGAAGTACAGCTATTTTTCTGACATGTCTGGAATGATTAGGAATGGGGTTGTGGAAAAGAAAAAAAGTAATTCATTAGTTTCTGAGAAATTGATTTTACTAATTCTTTACATTACACTTTACAACACATTCAGTGGAACTACAGAATGTTAAAGTGAAAATCCTAAAACATCAAAATTTCTTTGATAAGTCTTTTGTCAGCAAAGTGTTAATGCTACATAGGAAATCAAATTCTTCTTAAAATATTACACTCCCAACTGAGATATTGCATCCAACTGAATATAGTCCAGATACGTGAAGATTTCCAGGAAAGTCTAGATGACATTCACAACCAGATGTTCACCTGGCTTTGCTTTGCTTCTCATTTGCTCCCAGAATACGACCAAAATTTTGCTGGTGTCAGGAAAATCTTAACCTAGTTATGGTAGAAATATGTGGGAAAATGTGCAAAACATTTGCAATCTTTCATTCATATTCAGCTACGCATTTGTAACTGCTACGAGAACAGGTGACCAAAAATATTCTTGCACTTGTAATCCATGGGCTTCACACTTTGTTTTTATTTGTGAAGCTCAGTGGAAGGGAATGAAGACTGCATCCTGCATCCGCAAGATGATCTAATCAATGCTGTATGAAGAAAACTGTAAATATACAAGATAAAAACAGTCATGCAGATTTCATGCAGGTTTCGTGCAGGTTCAGTTGATGGCCAGTACACGACGGAAACATGTGTGTGCACTGACTACTTCCTGTCAGTGTATGCAACATTTGTGATAAAATATGTTGATGTTGTATCAATGACTCCTGTTGAATTGACAGCTTTTCTTTTCTAAATTACAGTAACCCCATGTTAAGGTCCTAAAGCTATTCTTTTGAGATTGTGGTGGTTTTGAAGGGTAATGGAGGAGTTTCACTTTTTCTGAACATCTAAAGATTTAAGTTCAACAAATGTTAACATCTCCATATGTCTTTTTATCAGTTGATAAACACAGTATTCCTGTGATGTCACCCTAGAGTCAAACTAGAGTGTGTCTGACAAAGCTGGTTAGATCACACCCTGGAAGAACCTACTTTTCCCCACTGATGATAAAAAGAACATCTGGTGACCCTCTTAGGCAGAGACACGTACCTTTCAGATGTCTGTGGTTAAGCAGGATTAATCTCTCCATCAGGGATTCATCCCCAGAAGTGTTCGAAAGGCATGTGGATGTGGCACTTGGGGAAGTGATTTAGTGATGAACACAGTGTTACTGGGTTAACAGCGGGGCTCAGTGATATTGGAGGTCTTTTCCAACATAAATGATTCTATGATTCTATGATATACTATACACATATCTGGTTGTTTAATAACCTTTAAGCAATTTTAATACTATTAAAATTCTGCACAGGAAATTTTTTTTTTTTTGTATTTGGTGCTCTCTGGAAACTGTTGCTTATAATTACTTTTGGGGAATCAGGGAGCATTGATCTGTTGTTTAAATTTGTACAGTATTTGGTGGACAAAGCTGAAGTTACAGCAGCTTTTTCCCCTCTCTGACTGAAGAAGTTAAATGAGTACTCAGAAAAAGCAGAGGCACTGAAACATTATATTAACACAGAACCCATCTCCTTGTGCTATAACAAGGAGCTGACCCTGAAAATTTGGCACAAGTCCATTGCAACCACTCTGCCTAATGCCACAGAAAAATAGAGAATGATGGATTTTTTATAGAACACTACTCCAGAGTTATATTGATTTAAACTAGAGGAGGTAAAGAGGATGGGAAATGAGGCATACTAGTGACTCAGCATTTTAAATCTCAGCATTTTAAATAAAGGTGAGAAAGTGATGAAAGGAAAAGAATGACGTTTTGAGCCACAAAGAAGAAAAAATAGCCAAGAATTTTCCAAAACCCTACCATTAAGACTAGAGGGGTTTGTTTGAAATCCCATCGAGGTCTGTCCATTTATATTTTAACTTGAAATTGCCCTTTTCAGAGCACTGAATGAAATTTTGCATTGAGACTTCTCAGGTTAAGTTGATGACTTCCATTGCATAAGCTGACTTGGTTAGGGAGAAACTGCTATTATTCATTTATATAAGTCTATACAGTTTGTGGTGAGAGAAATTTTTTTCTCTACTGCAATTGCTGTTAAATTGTAGAAATAAATTTTAGTCTTACATATTTACTGATATTCACAAGAGTCTGACTGAAACCTCCTTGAAATAAGGAAAGGATTCCTTTCAGATTTTTCTGCCAGTTTACTACCTAACACTGATGCTGATGAAAACATAATTACAGCGTAATCACGGTTGCTGTTTCTTAAGTTATCAATCATTAGACTTCTGTGAAAAGAAAAACAGGAAAACAAAAACCAAAATAGAGAAAGAAATTAGAAAAAATTTTCTCATTGTATGTGCATCTATTAATTTGTCTGAATACTAATTTTGAGTAGCAAGGTTTGTTCAGCACTTTACGTATCAAACTGGAAATAATTCCTAGATCTAGGGCTTTTGGAAGGACTCTGATATTTGCTCTTTTATATTGTCAGTATATTTAAGGCTACCTGCTGACCAACAATTTTTGAAGGTTTATGCAAAGAAGAGAAAGATGAGTTAGGTAGGAGGCAGGTTTTTCTTTTCTGTAGAACTGTAGGAACCACGGAGTGAGTGTTCCTCACAAACCTGATATTCTCAAAGTTCTGTTTTGTACCAGAGGTATTTCCAGATGCTGAAGAACTGTAGATACAATATTTTCTGATCCTGCCCTTCTTCCTTTCCTTTAATTTACTTTTTCTAAGGGACATGTCATCTGTGTTTGGGCACATGGAGTAAATGTCAAGGCTGGTGTAGCCTTTGCAAAAGGAAATGTTGACATTTCTACTCAGTGACAGAGAAGAAAGATGTTTGTTTGCTTTTACTTCCAACGAAAATCAAGAATGTAAATAAGAAAAATGTAAAGAACTGATTTGAAAACTAAATCTTTCATCCACACACATGTATCATAAATCATAGAATCATAGAAAAGTAGAGATTAGAAGGTACCTTAAAGATCATCTAGTTTCCAACACCCTGCCAAAAGCAGGGGTGTCTTCCATTAGATCAAGATGCTCAGAGCCCCATTCAACCTGGCTTTGAACACTTCAAGCATGTGGCACCCACAGCTTCTCTGGGTAACCTGGGAACATATAGGGAACTTTTTATTCTTCTCCCTATTGATCTCATGGCAAGTTCCACTGAGATTCTCTACAAATGTACGTAGCCTTTCTCACTTGCTTTCTCCACATGGGCTTTATCCAGTGTCTCAGGAGCAAGTGGCTCAATCTGCTACAACTGGGCTTCCTGGGGGAAGGTGGGGGTCAGGTGCCAGGAATGGTCTTGACAAGATGGAAATGAATTTGCACAGAGCCCATTGGAGCAGAATATCTTTTTCAACTCCAGCTGAAGACTAGTAATCAGCATAGTTAAATTTAAATTTACTATCCCAGGTAAAAGCCAGTATTAAAAAAACTGTTCTCGATTCACCTTGATATCAGAGTGTTCAAAAATGTTTGGTGATCTAACCCTTATTTCATAAACATTCACATAGGTTTAAAATTGACAATTTTAGAAGATTTATGTTGTTTCATACTTGTGCTTGGGACACACTATTTTTGGAAGCTTTAAGGATATCTCAGAGTATTTAGGATCACTAAGACCAATTAACAGAAATACAAACACCTGAGACATTCACTACTGGTTTATACTTCTAAGACATTTTCACTGTGTCTTCACGTATTTTATTACACGTCATGCATCAAACATTTGGAATAATTTCCAAATGTTTCATAAGTGACACTAGTATGGTATTTTAGGAGAATATAAGTTAGAATATCTCTACATTGTTAGAGTTCTAAGAATCTGAAATATTAGTTATGAGATCTTATATGTGTTTTTAATAGACAACAGTTTTGAGCAATATTTTAATTGCAGAAAAAATTGTCAGAGGTGTTATATATAGCTAACTTAGAGCAAGCAGCTCTAAAAGACTTCCTGTTATAGAGCAGGAGAAGGATTCTTGCAGCTCCAGTAAAGAAAAAGAACTTTTTCATAGTTTCTAGCTTTTTTGAAACCTACCTTTTGTGACTAAGGGATTAAAAAGAAGAGCTTTTAAGGTAGGAGCTAGTTATAATGGTTTATCTTACAGTCCCTGAGAAATATAGGCACCTCTAGAGTATGATTTATCTCTGCCAAGAATACACATCAAAACTAGATATGTTTAAAGACACCTATTTCTTTGCACTGGTATGAAGGGAATCTGGGACAACTTTCAGAAAAGTAGGTACCTACAGTCTAATGGTCCATAAGAGAGGAATCCTGGCTTCAGTGATTGGGAAAGCTTTGTTTATCTTGTCCCTGTGGAGATCCAGGGAGTCCTTATTATGTCTTTCAGTATATGACTGGACTTGTAAGACAGATGGGGGGAGACTTTTTACCAAAACTTGTAGGGACAGCACAAAAGGCAACAGTTTATAAATGAAAGAAGGTAGATATGAAGAAGAAATTATTTTTTATGGTAAGGATTGTGTGACAGTGGCATGGGTTACTCAGAAAAGCTGTGGATGCCCCATCCCTGGAGATGTTCAAGGCCAGGTTGGATGGGGCTTTGAACAATCTGATCTGGTAGAAGGTGTCCTTGACCACATCAGAGGGGTTGAACTAGATGATCTTTAAGGGTCCTTTGCAGCACAAACCATTCTATGATTCTGTGACACTGTGATTTAGCTTTTAAGTCTTTGTGCCACCAGCCATATGTCACTATGGTAGGCTGCTTGGACAATAAAGCAAAAAAATCCCTAAACCCCTCAGCAATATTCTTACATCCATAAGTATTATGCCTCTTAGAAAATGCTCACATGTAAGAGGTTAGTTACTAAGATCTCAAGAAGCTAATAGAGAGTTTCATCTCAAAAAAATCAGTTGGTGGGATTAACAGAGGAGGTTTCAAACTTCATAAGTTGACTCCAGTCACTGAAAATATTGACCAGAATCATTATTCAGAGATACATCATATGAGTCCAGTTATTCTTAGCTGAGGAATATAGCTTTACTGAAGACAGTGCTACTATATCACTTTATACCCACTGAAGTTTCGGCCAGAATAAACATAAAATTTTTTGAAACTCAATGCCGTTCTGTCTGGCATTAGGCAAAATGCTCAACAACTTCTGGTAGCTTTTAATTAATTCTTAAAAATGGAAGATCTGTCACAAATAGCTCTGAAGGCCCAAACACCTGAAGACCTCCAGATGAACTTCAGGTTTCTTTGTCACACACCACATGCAGCACGTGAATAAACCAAGGCGACACATTTAGCAACACGAAAGTTTGGAAATCAACTTTGAGGGAAAGATTAGCACATAGTGCAGAGTGACTTTCCTCCATGATGACATAGATATGCACTGAACCAGAACACAGTAATAGTTTTTATTGAACGTGAAAAGTGAGTAACGTTTAGTTTCTTTATAGAAGGCGCGAAAAGGTCAGCTGGAATTTTTATTGATGGTGTTTAAAGGAGAAGTTTGCTTGCTGTAATGCAAAATTAGAACTTATTTGGACAGAAGAAATTGTATTAAAAAAACAAGTCCTGTTCTGTAGGACAATTGCATTCTAATCCCTCAGTGTAATTATGCTGCTGTCCAGTGCTCTATGCCCATGTTTCAGGAGAAAAATCTCTAAGGACACCTCTTAGAATTAATCGAATACCCAAGCTTCATTTGTTACACAGTACTGATTTAATTTTAAAGAACAGTACATCCTATAGATGTCCAGAAACCAAAAAAAAAAAAAAAACCATGTTTATATACTTATCAATTATTAGGCACTTATTTTTACTGTCTTAAACTTCTGTTAGAAATACAAATTTTAAGTGTAGCATTTTAAGATTTAGCAATTTAGCATCTTGGGGAACTGCATTTTATGTTCCATTATAACCTCAGTATAAATGTACATCATTAAGCCCACCTGAGAATTAACTTCCAACAGTTGTTCTCTAAAAGACAGATGCTTTTTAGTGAAAAGAATCATGAGCACTACAAATGTCTGGTCTAATGGCCATTACTAATTATTATTAATACAGCTAATAGTCATGTTTGAAGTGATTTTCAATAAAAGTATTTAATGATTTATGAAATGTTTGTCTCTGGCAGCCTTTGCGAGGCAAGTATTTAAAATGATGTATTGTTAAATGATGATACACATAAGTCAAGGAATAGTTATGATCATAAAGTGTGGCATATGGAGAAATGGAAATGAGGGAAGACAAGTGATTAAAGCATCGGTCTTGCCATTAAGAGACCAGCAGTGTGTATATGCTTATTGGTGTGAATTTGAGTGCTTAACTTCATTGTTTCTGCTCTCTTGTTGCAAAATGGAAACGATAATTTGCTATATTAGTAGCATATTAATACATGGAGCTGTATTGAAGTAAGCAGATATGAATATACTTTACTCCACAATCTGCATAAGCCTGTATGAGGAACCTGAGCCCCTTCCTCCAGGGCTCCACTGACAACAGCATTAATTTCGTTCTGTTACTTGGGGTTGCCTCTACGTTTTTTTTGAAACATTCTCTTATTCTGTAACTTCACCCTGCTTCAATTTCACTGTCTCTTATTTTCTTATCCAGGCTCAGTAAAGTCTAACTCATAAGCATGTTAATCTGTTCTTCATGAGTGGAGCACTTTATTTATGACATTTTGAGATTTTTTAAGACCCAGTTTTGTGCCAGCCTCACTGGTTGCTGATCTTACTGGCCTCAGCAGCCACCAATAACTGTTGTCTACGAGTTTTGTGTTTTATCTGCTCCTACACCACTGTCATCAGTACTCCTTGGTCCTTTCTGGGTTTGCCAGTTTTGGTTGAGCATTGGCTTTCCCCAGAGAAACTCCTCAATGCCAGGCTCAACTGCAGCTGTTACTGGAAAACAAGAAAACAAAATACTTTAAAAGCCTGGATTTCCACTATATAATTTTTTAAAATTTTCATTTATAAAGAGCATGAAGAGTTTTAACAATACTGATTTCTGATGTTTTATCAGGGGTAGAAAAATTATTTCTCACTTTTAGAGCATTCTTATTAGCTTCTTATGAACCATGCACATTGATGATAATAGCTAATACCTTTTTATTAATTTTTCCACTTAGATTGTAGAGATAGGCTTTCACATTGCCCTATGTGTCATGTCAGACTGAAAACCATAGACACATCCAAACCTGTTTTTTTACTCAGGCTATGCTGAGAAAACATATTTGGGTTTTTGAGTATGTTAAGTGGGTTTTTTTCTCAGAAATTTTATGTTTTTCTCAAGTTTTATTTTATTAGATAAATACTTGGAAAAAAATGTAAATTTTCTTTCAGTCTGGAGCTGTCTGTACATAATACGCTGTAGGAACTAGACACAGGCAACACACTTGAACCAGAAAAAGGGTTGACACAGCTTGAAGTGCTTAATGTACAGTTTGATAGAGAATGTGTACTTGGGACTCTGAACACTGAGATAATTGAAGCACTGAAAACTATTGTTAGTCCAAATATAAATTTTTCTCTTTTTCTAGCTGGGATGCCAGAGGCAGTTTAACTAAACTGAATGATTCCATGTCCCGAAACACTTTTACAGGCTCTAATTTCACTGGGTAAGGTATCACACTGACATCCTATCGCTCGTGCTATCTGAGCTACTTCAGAAGCCATTCAGGTACCTCTGCCTGGGATTGTGTTGTGACCAGGGGGAAGAGGCTTCTTTTCCTCTCCTCTACATACATATGCTTTGGAGTTAGTGCTGATTAAAACTGTTCAGGAGTTCTTCTGAAGCATTCAGAGGCTTTAAAGATCAGGCCACACAATTGCAGATAATTTCAGCATTTTGCAAAATTTGCACTGATATGGTCCTAGCAGGATGAAATTCGTAATGAGTCCCTATTCCTCTACGGAGCTGAGATGCAATTTATGCATTTTCAGTAAATTTCGCACTTTTTCGTAATTATTAAATGTGACATTTGAAAAAGCCTGGTGATGCAAAAACTTCCTCTCGCTTCTGAGAAGCTAAGTGGAAGGACATGTTGGCCTGGGCTATTACTGAAGCTTTCAGCATTAATTTACATCATTTTCAAGTGCTTTTGGGACATTTTTCTCACCATATAATTCCTGCTTTCCCTACTTGACTCCAGACTCTCTCTCCTGGTCATGGTGACTGATTTGAAACCACTTAGCTTGTGCTTGATGCAAGGGACATCACGTCCCCAAGCCAGCTTTCCTGCCATTTAAAGCATTTGTCACCCTTTTTCTATCTAACTTTGTTAATTTCTTTTAAAGATAAGCAATTTCCCACACCCCCCACCCCCCAAAGCAAAATTTGCCTAAAAACCATAGGGAAAAAAAACCAAAACCAAACCAATACTCTGAGCTTTTTGCATAGATTGAAGTAATGACTTCACAAGTCACATATGAAGTTTTCTTGAAATATTGGGTCACAACGTAGAGCTTTTAAAAACATCTTTCACAGGCTAGACTCATATCTAATATGGACTCTTACCTGTTGCTGGTTAAAAGAGTTGTGTGATAAGGCTAAAATATAATAATTATTTATTTTAATATGATCAGAAAATATATGCTCTCAATACACAACACTTATTTAAGGTGCATAATCCATCTGCTTCAGCTGATGTTGCTGTTCTAAAAACTGTACTCTTAGAAGGAGTGATTTTCAAACTTCTAGTTGGCATGTATGAAAACAGGTTCATGGATTTCAGGAAAAATAAGGTTGCTGGTGCCACGTGGGAATTTGGCCCATCCAGATGTGCTATGACATTTAGGAAGAAGCAAACACACTCACAAGGCTCTTTAGCCTGTCTTGACAGAGCAATCAAAAGTTTTGTTTGACTTTCTAGGACAGATAATCAAAATAGCAACCACTTTCCTGTTTCGGAATGAAATAAGAGATTAAACTAAGATTTCCTGAACAACTATTTCCTAAATATGTAGAGTCCGGAGGAGGCCAGTAAGTTGATCACAGGGATGGAACACCTCTCCTATGAAGACAGGCTGAGACAGTTGGGGTTGTTCAGAGCGGAGGAGAGAAGGCTTCTTAGAGAACTTTCCAGTACCTAAACAGGGCTACAAGAGAGCTGGAGAGGGGCTGTACACAAGGCTTTGTAGTGATAGGACAAGGGGTAATGGCATTAAACTGGAGAAGGGTAGATTTAGGGTAGGTATTTTGAAGAAATTCTTTGCTGTGAGGGTGGTGAGTCACTGGCACAGGCTGCCCAGAGAAGTTGTGGACTCCCTGTCTTAGGAGGTGTTCAGGAGCAGGCTGGATGGGTCTTTGGGTAACCTGGTCTAGAGGATGGTTTGTCACCTATGGCAAGAGGAGTTGGAACAAGATGATCTTCAAGGTCCCTTCAAACCCAAACCATTCTATGATTCTAGGAAAACAAAATAAAATAGAATAAAATCATCTTAGTCTAACAATGCAATTTTGGCTGATGTAATGGATATGAGGTTTATCTCACCTTTTTGAAGGACTAGTAGAACTGTGTTCATTTTTCAACCATGCCACATATGTGTTTTTTACATTTCTTCTGCATCCTTAAACTCTGAGATTCTTTGTTGCTGACTGCAGAATATAAAGGGGATTCATCATTTATGTTTTATTTGTTTGTAACACCCACTTTTCCCTCTTAGCTTATTCAAGGCTACAGTTTGGAAACTTAGGTTTTATTTTGCATATGTAGATCAGTATAAAGCTGAGTCTTGATTTTTCCTGGATACTTTGAAGTATTGTTAGAGTAGGTATGATAGTAACAACAACAATAATAATAATACAAATAAAGGACACAATGCTTACATCTCATGTTTGTTTAACCCTTGTCTCACACTACAGCAGGAATAGGCACTCATTCTGAAATTTCAGTTTTACAGTCTACATCCAGAGTTAGTCCTTTGAGCTTGCAGTAGAGGGCTATGAAAAAAAATTTATATTCACCTAACCATCTGCATACAAGCTATGAATTGTTGATACTGACATCACTCAGTACAGTAAAAGCTACCTGATAAACAGCATTCAATAAGCTCATGGCACACAGATTTTTCTTACTGATAGGTGTCCATGTCTGATATTAGTTTTCTGTTTCAGTTTTGCTGTCTAAGGTTCCTGTGGCAGAAGCCACTTTTGAACCAGCGCGAGTTCAATAGCAGAATTTTATTAATAGGCTTCTGAAAGCAAAGAGGCAATTAACAACCTTGGAAAATATATTTAGATGTACTACTGGGAATAAAGAAACAAGGGAAAAGAACTGCTGCTTGTTTGAAAGATTTTCAAGAAAAAAAGATAGAAAGGCGTGATGACTCAGAGCAATGTACTGATATTCAGAAAAAAACCTGAAGTAGTTCATAAAGGAAAACATCCTGAAAATAGGTCTTTTAGAATTCCAAGGTGTGTTCTCCATGTATTGACATAATTTTGGTGTTTTTACTGGTATCTATATAAAAGCACAGTTTTAGCTAAGAACCCAGTTAATATTCATCTCCCAAAATAATAACTTTCCAAAAGCTTTGCTCTGACAGTATCAGTTGTCATTCATTCCCACTTAGACCATGTGGGAATAATTCAGCTGTCTAAGCAAAGGTATGTAATGACATTTTTAGGTATGCTAAAAGGTATCCTGTTATATCCGAGGCATTTACACGGGTTGGCAGAGAAAACATAGGATTTAGGGAAGACCCGTTACACATGGCTTAAGAGACAGCTGGAAGCAGGAGCATTTTGACTGGCAAAAATGCCTGTGTTTGCACAGACAAATCAGCCAAGTCCCTAAATCACTTCCTTCTTCAGACCATGTCCTCATACGCACATGCACATGCACACACAAATCCTTGACTAAAACGGAATAGGTGAGTTGTTTTGAGATGAGCAAATCCGTTGCTGCCGCTTACATGGAGGCCTGCTAAGCGGTAAAAGTATTAATGATCACCATGATCAGATGGCGACAAGCAATCAAGCAGGGACATTCAATGAAGCGAGCTCCTCTTTTCAGAAAATGTTACTAACCTTCATTTGAGCATGAGTATCTCCTTTTGGCATGCCCTTAATGAACTGAAATATGAATTGAAGTATATTAGGCTAAAGAATTATCATTGTTTTTGTTTCATTTAGACATTTTTACTTTGTGCTGCGATAAATGAAGAGTATGCGCATGATTAGAACCTACATTTTAAACAAGTAATGGTGACTTAAATCTACTACTACCAACAGTTATTTTGGGTGGTGTGGCTAAAGTGCTTGCCAGAAAACCAAGTCAAAAAAGTCATTGAGTAACTCAGCCTTCTCCATATTCCAGGTAATCAGGTCTCCTATTTCCTGCTGGGGACAGCCCACATTTTCCCTAGTCTTAGCCTTGCGTAGTTCACATGTCTCTAGTTCCTCCTGTTGATTTCCCATGATGCCCAAGTTAACACAGAGGTGTTTAAGCTGGGACCCTGATGAAGCCAAAGCTGCTGGTTGGAGTGGCTGGAATGCCTTTGTGCTGCTCTTCAGGTGCTCTGCTGCTGAACTGTGATCCCTCCTCAGGCTCTGGGCATATATTGTTGACCCTGGCATTAAACTTGCAGGTTCCCCTCCCCCAGCAATTATGCACAGCAATTATTAACTTATTTATGATTTAAATCAGTGATGCTCCACATGAGAATTATTGCTCTTAAAGTGCTTCTGTAGTTAATGTTATTTGTCTTGTGGGGCTTTTAAAAGATTAATTTTCTTTTATTCTTTGGTTCAGTTTATTTGGAAATCATGCATTATTGATTTGGGCACAATACAGGTTTCATTTCAGCCAACATAGTTCAGTAATTTCAATAAATTTCACGTGAAAATGTTACATTTAAAATCTTGTCTATAGGAAAAGAATAAGCTCACCTTCTGTACATATATATATATGTATAAATATATTTATGACATTTTGGCATATGACATATATATGTCATTTGTCTAATGACAGATTGTTCTTTCTGTTTACATAACTATAGTCATACCATAAAAAGATAAAGAAAAGTGTTAAAAATTACATATAGACGGACACCCACTGTGAAGTTGTGATCACCAATAAACTGAGGAAAGAAAACATCAAGAAGTTTGGCAAAGGTTCAGTCCAAAGAAATCTAACAAATTTCAGTCCTGAGGCCTTGCAAATTCAGCACAAACCTTATGGCTTGTTGTGAAGAATGAAACTTCTGTAATATGAGGCTGCAGGATTCCAAGAACTATCAACATCTGTTTTCTATAGTTAATTTATATAGAAATATCTCTGCTTCTAATTAACTAAAAATTAACTGAACCACCCAGATCATAAACTTCCATGTAATATGAGGAAGAAAAAAAACCTCTAGAGAATAGATAATGGAATACAGTTTTGATACTGTACTACATAATTTTTTTAAAAGTCTATTTTGTAGCTCTGGATGAGTCAGATCCTGTCTATTAACAGTTATGAAATCTAGAAGTGCAACAGAGGGAAGGCTGGGAACTCCCTGTTCCCAGCTCCAAGAATCAAGCTGAGTATGTATTCCCTATAGGCACACCAGCAAACACATGTATACAGTACACATGTAAATACACTCATGACCAGGCACACAGGCAACACTCAGCACTCACACAAACACAAACAAACACCAACAGCCTTATTCTGTTCCTTGATGTGTCTCATCAGGATGAAGGTGTGTTACAGAGAAATACATCTATGTATAGTCTTACCTGTGACGTGGTCCCATCCAAGAGGTAGGCTCAGACCACCTGTCAGCCTCACAGCTGCCCCTAGGTCCTAGGCTCCCCTTTTTCTGGCACCTAAATGGACAAATAACTGAGGATGTAGCCCCACTCCAGCTGCTTGTAGATATCCTTCCATTCACACCCTAAAGTTCTTCAGAAGAAAAAAATGCATTGTTGTCACTCTTTTTGCCCTCAGGTGAGGTCCCAATTGTCTCAATAGTTCTATAATTTTATCTATGAGTACTTACCTTCAGATTTATTATTTGTTATTTGTCTTGCAGTATAGAAATGGATACATGGGTGAGTCTTTCATTTTGTCATTAATGTTTCTGTCTCAGACCCCAGCAGAGGTGAAATGAGATGCCAGTTAATAGGTTGTGGGTAACTCAGATGTCGTACAATTGGATCAGGTTGGGTTAGGGTGAATGAACGTCAGGAGACGAAGACCTGGATAATAACAAAAATCAGTAAAGAAACAAACTAGTACTGTTATCAGGTGTAGGTGCTGGTGGATAATATATAACGGCAGTTATTAGGGTCAAAGTCGTGCTATCCACTGTGTCAGCCAGCATCATGCTTTTGAGATAATTTTCAATCTGCATATAATTAATAAAATGCTAGAGGCATCCATTTTATTTAGCATTAAATACATTGTGGTCAAGTCATTAAAGTCTGATAACAAGATATAAAATTGCCCTTAAGAACTTACATTTCTACCCTTAAAGAAGTGTATATTATAATATCTCTGGAGACTCAGAAGAAAACCAAAAATAGATTATAATTTCTTAATTGGGTTTATTTACAGTTGGGGTATTAAATATGTGTAAGCCCCTGTGTAATAAAGTAGTTGTCCTCTTAATTGCTTCTGATTATAAGATCAAGTATGCATTTCACCAAAATTTATTTTTACCACCCATGGTCTGGGAATTCCTCAAATTATAGAACGTCAATTGCAGTAAAAATATTTGACCGTGAAACTGAAGATATAGTGAACACACTTGTCAAAGGAATCAATCTCACACTGGCCAAACCTTCCTTCTCCCGCTATTTTTCTTTGTTACTCACCTTAGATCTTTGTCACCCTCCTAAATCCCAGTGTACTACAAGGTCTGACCCTTGACCTACAGAGTTAGAAGTAGCATAAAAGGTTTGACCTATCCAATCCCAATTTTTGTGTTGGATTTTTTTAAATGTTCTTATTTTGTTTGTCATGTTAATCACCTGCTGAAGAGCATTTCTTAGCTTTGAAAGGAGCCGTGTCCATTTTCTTCAGTTCAATAATCTGAAACTGACAAAAGTGAACTGTTCATCTCACTGTGAATAAACTGAATTGTATTTGTCATTTCTGAGCTTGCTGATGATTTCTCTCCCTAGCAAAGTGCTAAAAAATCTTTTGTGATAGAGGAAATATTGTGTATTTAACTGTATATTGGGCTTTGCAGTTTTCTTTTCATGAGTGGGTTGATTATTGATGTACATTTCATGAATGAGGAGGAAAGTCTGTGTCCATTAGTGATTCCAGAAAGAAAGAACAATATCTTATGCAGCATCTTTCACATGAATGCTGTTTATTAGTTCTGCCAAATCTATTTCTATATCCTTAATTATTGATCAGAACTCTATTTTGCTAGGTGCCTAGAAGTGCAGGGAAATATGTGCCTTTTCTTAAAGATTTTCAGAATTTTTTCTTCAGCTTAACTCTTCTCAGCTTCTCCCACCACAACATCCAATTAAATAAGATAGCAACCCAGTAGAAGAGTTTTTATCTTGAAACTTAGAATTGCTAGAAGTTTAGGAAAGGTATAAGAATTTGTCTGTTGGCATACACAATTGTTTTTCCCTGTCAGAGCTGGATGCTTCAACTCCCAACCAATGAAAAATGTCAGATGTCTTTCAAGTCTTGAAGGACATGTTCTGATTCTAAAATAGAGCCTTTGCCAAGATTTTGCTGACAAGTGAACGCCTTAAGTTAGTATCATTGGTTTAACACAGTTGTTTACCATCTGCTTGGTCCTCAGTGACCAAATAACAGCAGCTTCAATCGTGTTTCTCTCAATAATAGAGCTTGAAATAATAATAATAATTTAAAAAAAAAAAAAAAATCCCCCAGCAACAGAGAGTTAGAAGAGAGAGAAATGCTTACTGGAGCCCCAGCTTGTTTTACTGTGCAAATATGTCTGATGTAGCAGCTAAATGACCAGGATAGGCTAACGTGAAACCAGCACATCATACAAATGTGTTTCAGGCTTGATCCTGGATATATTAGAATAATGTTTATTTTTTTTATGCCAAACTTACTTCAGAACCATGACATAGATTGAAGCATCATGACATATGCTGTTTCTTAGGTTCCACTTGCCATCTGTCATGCATATGTTAAAGAAAACAGATGCAGGTAGAACCTTAAAAGAGATTAGAAGGGCTGTGAAAGAACGCTATCACTTAGGTTGAAGTCTACCTGACAGATTATGATATAGGTGATGGAAGGGATGCAGCATCCCTTATTGCAGCTGGAGAATCCGGTCTTCCAGAGAATCATAGAGGTAATCATATTGTCAGTAGTACATCCTTTCACAGTCTCAAGGATGAGTGTTTTTGGAAATAGAAGTAAATATGGCATTCTCCAACTGAGAATTTGTAGAGTAGGACTATTGGTACATATGTAATCAAAAGGCAAAGAAACAAAATGCAAAGCCTTGGTGAATTGGGGGTAAAATGTTTCTTGCATATCAGTATCTCAAGACAAAAGTGAAGACCTTTGAAGGTCTTATACCATCATAAATTGCCCAGAGAAGTTGTGGCTGCTCCATCCCTACAAGTGTTCAAGGCCAGACTGGACGGGACTTTGAGCAACGTGGTCTAGTGGAAGGTGTCCCTGTCCACAGCAGGAAGGTTGGAACCAGATGATCTTTAATGTCCCTTCCAACTCAAACTCTTCTGTGATTCTATCATCCTTTTCATTTCATGTATTATATAAGATACTGTTTCTTAGACTTATTTGTGGTTTGCCCAAAAAAAGAATAGCACTTTGGAAAACAATATTACTTAAAAATCTCTAAGGTCATAGTCACCAGCTGCAAAATATGCACGAGAAGAGGTAAGGCTCACGAATCAGGACTATGAATAAGAAAGCTGTGTACATCACTATTCTCTCCAGCACTCAGACAAAGCAAACAAAGCTAAATAATGCAGTAAACTTCTTTCGCCAGCTACTACAGTTACATACAGATTGTTATCTCAAAAGGAACAATGCAGGGTGGAGGGAATGCAGGGTGAAATGTTAAATACATACTTTAGTGTATTGATACGGATAAAAAAAAAAGATGTGACAGGCCTAGTATGCAAGGTCAGAAATGATGCAAAAAAGAACACCCCCAAGGAGACTGCTGAGCCTGACCCTAGCCAGTCACCTGTTCAGAAACGCTGCTGGGTATTTTGTTTTTAAAATAACTGAGATAATAAACAGCATCATGTCCCAAAGCTGAATTCTGACACACTGATGCTGAGAACAAAGAGAATTTCAAATTCTGAGGCCACTGTCGTATTTCTGATGAGATTAATGATAGCTATGAAATGATAATAAAAATAGCCTAGGAATCTGACTGATAAAAGTTTTGTCTGTTTCTGTTACACATTTAGTTCAGTTAGCACTGCCGGCAATCAGCTCTTTTGACCCTGCTGAGATATTTGCAGGCTGAGCTCAAAACAGGAAACATCTGCTGATTTGATCAGAGGAGCATATGGTTAGAAAATTAAGATGTGGAACCATAAAATAGTAATAGGAAAGAAAAAAAGATTGTGGTTTTAGTCAGAAATGAAAAGTTTAAAAGGTTCTCCAGGAAAAGGGAAAAAAAATACAATCTTTTTTTTTTGTTTGTTTGTTTTGGCAGAGATTGAATCGCAAAGCAGATTCTCTACTAAAAATGTTTCACATATGTAATAGTTTCAGCAATTTTCTCTTCTGTTCCTGCAAGTGAAGCTTGTCTTTTCGTAAAAACTCCCTCAGTGTCTCTCTTACAAGAAATAGTGTCTGTAGGATAAAGGCTTCAATGTATGCAATTCTTTACAAAAGGCTACTGAATAACCAGATTAGATTGTGGTGTTTAAACGAAGGCAAAAATATAGGGAGAGAGCAAATGGAATTTCAATCTAAGATCAGTCCTTCTATTAACTATTTCCAAAGAACATATTTAACTATTTTCATGTTAAAACACATTAACTATTTTCAGAAAACATATGACTCTCTCTGTGCTTACACACAGAACCTTCTGAGATGAGTGAATGATAAAAGACTTACTAGAAATCAGCTATTTTAATCTGGAAAAGAAGAAGGCAGTTATTTAAAATGAAGAGGTTATCACATAATAAATTTTGTTTCAGAAACTCGGAGGAAATAGTTGCTTCTTCTGTCTTTGTATGTTAAGCATGTTCCTTCGGCTTTTCTCTTGATTCACTTAAATGTAACTTTACTCAGAAGCAGATTTATAGTGCAGGTTTAATATTGTCATTTTTGTTTACAGTCTTCAATTGGTGGTTTGTGAAGTTATTTTTTATCCTGCCTGTGGCAAATTTTTTTTTTCAATATCTTTCCCTTCCATATTTATTGCCACGATTTCAAAAACTGTTGTTCCAAGTTCCTAGAAAATTTTGGAGTACATAAAATAAAAGTGAACTCTTTTATAAGATTAATATAAGATTATTTTCAGTTAATATTTGCAAGTTTTGAAAGTTTCCTATTCTTCTGAAAACCTTGAAAACTTTAAAAACTGTGAACTAGTTTTGCCTTTGAAACCATGTTGTATTTAGAGAGATGAGCTGGTCAGGGGGAGGGGACAACCAGATGATCCAGAAATATTCTTTTTATTTTGCTGTAAGTAGAGGTTCTTATCTCTGCTAACACTGAGTTTACTAGTACTGCAGAGGAAATTATTTCCAAAATACTTTTTATTTAAGTATCTTTATGCCATAAATTCTATGTTATGAGGAGTTTTTAATGTCAACCCGATCTCATAGTTTTTGCATAATATCTTTTCCTCGATGTTTATCAAATTATTTATTTCATTCAGAAAGGGTTCCTGCCTGAATCTCTGATCTTCCCTAAACCACTGGACTTTTCATATTATGTGAAGGAAGGATAAATGTGAACCAGTAATTATTGTCCTCTTGGTATGTGAACTGAGATGGATGACACAGAGTTTGGTGAATTTTTTATTCTTCAAACTATGTCACAATGAATGAAATGAACCACTGCATAGGGATCTGATCAATTTGTTCTCTGCAACATCCCATCCAGGTTTATCACGTCATGTTAGCACAAGAGGTCCAAAACAAGAGAATTAAGTGACTGGAGATTTTGGCCCTTTTAAAACAAGTTATTGGTTGGTTGGCTATTTCAAGAGCTGTTTATGTCTGCGCTGATCATGACAAGACAATTTTAAAAATGTAAAGATATGCTTTCTCACCTGGCTAATGCTAAATACCAGCAGAATGTAAAACTCAAGGTCCATGATCAAACATTGCTTCTGTAAATGAGGAATTTCCACATTAATTTCCCCAGTGTGTCTTTAATTTTAAATTTGCCTGTAAAGTTAAAAGTTACTTCTATATAGAATACATTTTTGATGTAGCTTTTCACAGGATTATAACTCTCTTCTTGAGATGATAAAAGCTGGACGATCTTGGTAAAATATACTCTGTGGGATGAAGTATTAATATTTGTTATTCTGCTCCATTTCACACTAGACTAGGTGCCAGTTTTAGATGCCTCTGTCCACTCAGTTGTACCATACGAAACTTTTAAGGAGTAATAATGCAAAGCAGTATGAAATCCGGTGGCAAATGACATCTTTAGCATGCTTGCACGGGTAGGAGTAGGACAAGGTCTATCAGATTGCTTAAATCAAATTGAAAATCATAATGGGAATGAAATTGCAGATTTGTTGTATTTGCTCCGGATGCTGTGTTTTGAGGCTTTGTAGAGTTTTTTTGGGACATCACACTTGTGCGATATGTCAGAGTATGTATGTTATCAACACGTGGAGGCTACAGCAGATCTCTCTACAGTCAGTGCTGACAATGGAGTCTTTTCCAGACTGAACTGGTATTTAATGCTTTGGTTCATTTTTTTTCCTTTCTTTTTTTTTTTTCTTTCTTTTTTTCTTTTTTTTTTTTTAATTCTTTTTAATCTTTCATCCTTACTTGTGTAGAAGATATACAGTCAATAATACAATTTCAGTAGCAGACATATGAGATTACTGGTAGCTATTCAGACCTATTTAATTTAACAACACAACTCAAAAATTTTTGTATCATAAAACTGATGTTATTTGCTTCTATTTTGATCATTTTATGGCTAAAGATGGGCTTTATTGGAAAAAAGAAGGCAAATTAAATATGACAGGGTTATTTATAGCTTGCATTGACATACAGTTTTATCTTCTTTTACTGCAGTTGTTTCCTTTGAACAATTTGAGATCAAAAGGGACCAGCCTGTTTGTTGAACTTGCTTCCATGACAGCACAGGAACAGACATCCATCCAGTCATTTCCCTTTCAAGCTCACCATTTAACAAAGGGCACTTCCAGGTGTTGAAGCAGTTATTCAATCTTGACCTCTAGTGCTGAATGATACATGATGTGCTTTCATTGATAATAACTGGCAAATTCTTCTCATTATTTCTAGCCTGAAATTAGTTTACATAGTTTCAATTTCCACCTTTGAGATCCTGTTATGTTTTATATTTCTCATATTAAAAAATCTTTTGCTATAAAACATATTCCTCCCATGTAGAATTTTAAAAGCTATGTCCAAGTCACCATGGCATGCTTCTTGAAAAGCAATGTCCAAATAAAAGTTTTATTAAAAGAGAAGAGAGTTCTACTGTGTTTTGGCTCTGCTAGCTGGTCTTCATAAAAGACAACAGAAGTCTTTGGAGAGACTGAAGGATTTCCTGATGCTGTGTTTGGGAGTTGAAAGCTGTATAAAACCAAACTAGAAATAAAATGCAAACTTCTGAAGTTGACAATAAGGAGTCACTTGTAGTGAAAGCCACTCTGAAGTGGCTCTGTCACCTGAAATGTTTGCACTGAAATTGAGAGATTCTGAGAGGACAAGTTCCACTTATAGGTATATGGCAATACCCCCTTTAATCTCCGTGGTTCAGTAAAAATGGAATTAATGAGAAGTAGTTATGAGTCCAGGAAATGGTAAGAGGAAAATAGTGGAGACATAGCCATATTGATGTCAATAGTTCTTGAAAAATCAGAGCCAACCACTGTCATCAAAACATCTCGAAAGCAGTGAGTTTAAGATGTAAACCACACAGTTTATGCAGGTTTTATTTTGAGGTGGTTTTAAAAAAAAACAGAAAACAATCTCGTCGCACTGTAATAACGCTTCATCAGAAACCATGAAACTCCCTACCCTCCAGCCAGGGGAATCTTCCATAGAAGTTCAGGAATGGGACAGAGTACCTTGACACGTTGATGTTGCTGACCAAAAAAAAAAGAAAAAAAAAGAAAAAGAAAAAAAAAAAGAGAACATCACGTGAAATCTTGGCTTGTTTTGAAGGTTACTAGGGGATTTTCAGGACCTTTTCATTCCAGAAAATGCAGCATAATGACTTTGTTTTCGTTTCAGTGTCCAAGGGAAATATTTGCTTTTAAAATACCTGGTAGAAAAAAACACAGTTCCCACATGACCCCTAGATCTTTTTCTTTTGATGAGTGTATACATATGAAAGAGAGTAAGTTAGAAATACAACTTCATACGGAGTTTGAATAATAAAACAGTGAAGTTTGAACATTGCGTGTGAGCTATTGGCAGGCTCGTTGTGCACAAGATACAAAGATCAAGATCAGTATGCAAAAGTCTGCTTCAGATTCTTCCCAAAATGAACTGTTTACCTTACTGTTTTTATTAGTGCACATTACAGCAAATACGATTCACAACTATTACACAAAGGGTAAATTTTGCCTTCCCTACTCTACATACAGCAAGGTATTGCTGATTTTCTAGAGGAGTACTGATACCTTGCATAAGGGAGGTGTGGACCCTGAAGGATCACTTGGATTTGAGCTGGCAGGTCACAAAAGCAGCACTGTTTAAGCCAACATTTCAGTATGATGTAAACTGAAGTCCCAGGGATGTTACAGAAGGATCTCAGTTCTTTAAAGCTGAAATGCTGTTCTGGGTAAAGCCATTAAAACAAGTCATCAAATATGGCTTTGCATTTAAAGTTTGGCCGAATAATTTGATCCCCTCAGTAAACAAAATGCAGACATTCATCAACTGCATGAATGAATGAAATGAAGGAATGAAATGCATGAAGGAATGAAAACGTCTCCAAATTTTAAGTAGACTTGCTTTGGGGCTCTTTTAATGGTGATTGCCGACATCATTTATATATATAGATGTCTAGCAAATGTCACAAAATATAACCTTCAAATACCTAAGTTGAGGCCATCTCTAAAAAAGGATATTATTCTGTCTAGAGTTTAGGAAAAATTTAAAGGTCTCATCTAAACATGGTCTCATCTAAACATGTAAATCAGGATATGAAAGAGTGTCTCTATCACCTTCTGTCTGAATGGGAGTCTAAGATTCTCAGTTTCATTATAGACGTCTACATACAAGCAAGCAGACCCTGCACCTGCAGTCAGCAGGCACCTCTCTCTGACTGTTTATGCTTATGAATCTTTCTGTGGGTATTCACCAGTTATTTGAGGAAACAAAGTGAGTGATTACAACCAAGTTTAGCCCACATAGAAACACCGGCTAATGCAGTCTCTTTTACCAATTGCAGCGCTGCAGTAAAAAGTGAGAAAGCTTGTGGGTTGTAGATATACTTTTAGGATGCAGTTTCACAAGATGCTTGCACGGCATACAAAGGCAGCGTAGGTTATTTCTGCAGTCCTGTCTTCCTCCGATGTGGTTTGTCTCGGTCTCTCCTGTGCTAGTACAGCTGTTTGCGGGTTTGTGGTTTACTGCCTCACTGAGATGAGCAAATTAGAAGCAGTGAACAGTGAGGGTTGAACTCAGCTTGTGAACTTCGTATGTTAGCTTTTCTGTCAATGCTATCATCATCTAAATCTGAAGACTATGTCTTCACACAAGCTCAATAAAATTGATTGTGAGTTTTAAGTGAGCTGCTATTACTATAATTAGTATTTGAATCTCATTTATACTTATGCATATGGTTTTCCTTGCGGTTAATTTTCCTCAAGAATTATACATTTAATTAACTTAGATATCCTTTAAATTATTATCTTGCTTTTTAAAAACAACAAACATCCACAAGTAAGTGTGAATGTCCCAAATTCTTCAAGACAATGCCACTGTTCTGTTGCTATTTCATGCTCCCTTCTTGACAGCAGATATATGCTCCACAAATGTTAGTTAATAGGAGCTAGAGTGTATAAAAAGGTAGGGCGCTTTTAATATGTGACAAGGATGTTTCAAGTATTTCTCCCCGATACACTCTATTTTTAAATTACTGTACTTTTTAGGTGGGAATATCTACCCAGAGGATAAATTCCAGCATAAAACTGAAGGAAAAAGATCCTTCAAAAATCCTCTTATTTTGGATGACCTATAGGACCTGGTGGTAGGGGTCAGCAGGAACACACTATCGGTTAGAATAACTAATTTAAAGTTATTCTTGAAGTGTCAGATGCTGACAGCACTGGAGAGCAAACCTCTGAGCTTCTTTATATTTGGCTCAAGGTACAGAAATATAATGAAAAAAAAAAAAGCTTCTTTTTGTTAATTCTTGAATAATGTGACTTTTATAGATTATTACTTTTTGTAGCATTTGTTTTTGAAACCTAAGTTGCTTTCAGAAATTAATGTTTCCCCCAGTAATAAGGCTTTCTAATCAAAGATTTGCTCACAAGATCAATCTGATAGCCTGAGATCAATCCTGAATCCTTTATGAGTGCCTTAATTCCTAGACAATTTAAAAAGTGCCTTTTTCAAAACTGTACTCTATTGTACACCTCAGAGTGTTTCAGGAGTTTGTAAGTGTTTACAGAGGAACAAGTAGAGGTCAGTTTTAATCTTAAGAAGGAAGTAGTTGGATGTTCAGCTGATGCAGCGTGAGCTCAAGATGTTCTGCTTCTTGTCATCAGCCAGTTTGAGTATTTTGATAATTTTTCATTGCTTCTTCCAAAAAATGCCTGGGTTATTTAAATAATACTGTGAGAAGACCAGGAATTCAGTTGGTGTCCATGGAACTAACATGACTATGGAACATTCATGCTCACACAGTGAGCAATTCCAAGATTGTACCAAGATCAGAATCTGCAACAGTATCTTGTGTTATTTGCAAATAATAGTAATAAAAGCACATACAAATGTCAAAGAACACAAACCATCAAACCATGATAATCAGAGCTTACAGAGGGGAGCAATTTGACTCCTTTGGAACATGAAACCTTTTTTTTTCCCCAGAAAACAGAGGTTGGATTATTGCTACTGTTTTGATAATATGACCTGCATCAGTAGCGTGCGCTCTGACCATCCACGTGGACTTTTTTCCACAGAAGTGAGAGGAGTGAGAGAATGAGAACATGGTATGACAAAAAGTATAAAAATAGGTGAGAAGGAGAAGGAAGGAAGGAAGGAAGGAAGGAA
>VZTF01007688.1:1513566-1559042 GCA_013397755.1 Cnemophilus loriae | reverse complement strand
AGAAAGAAAGAAAAGTACCAGCTGAAGAGAAGAGACTTCTTCTAAAGAGATCTAGTGAGAGTGACAATTATTGTTAACACAACTCTTCCAGAGTACCTCTTCTACTTACAGGCAGACCTATAGATCAACTTAGGTGTTCATTCTTAACTGTAAAATTTTTGTTAAAACCACAATTCTATGAATAAAAAAACCCTGTTATCTCCGGTCCTGTTGAATGGTTTCTGAGAGGTTTTAGATCAAGGACTGCAGCATTTCATGACTTTGCAGAAGGAAAGCTGCCTTTGTGACTAGACAATGAACAATTCACACTGTACAAAAGAGAGTTAAAAGAAAAAGAGGCCACCTAAATATGTAGAACCAAGATTGTTTTGTAGTCTGTGGTTTCTAGTATTGCTGTACCTGTGACTTTATTTTATTGGGTGCTATTAATCTCAGAAGAAACAATTATTTTGTCTGAAGAAGAAGGTCAAGAAAAGTATAACTGTTGAACTTGCAGGAAAAAAAAGCCATTAGGTTTCTTCTATCTTTTTATATGTAGCTGTTGATGCTTTAAGATATGCAACAGTGTACAATTGTGCAGATGAAATTAAAGCTAATACTACAACCGGTTTGAAATCATAATCAACACTGTTTTCTGCACTGCAAGTGAAATAAAACCAGAAGCTATAAACAGTAGAAAGAACGTAAGGAACCATTATCAGACCATGGAATTTTTTCAGTCCAAGACCAGGACTTTTTATGGTACTGTCAAATTTTATCTGCATATTTTTAATGGATGCTAATCCTAGTATAATGCTGTATACTGGCCCTCATATCCTTGTCTTTCACATAGCACTTCAGGTGTAGGTAAAATGTAGAGGTCTAGTCAAAGGTGGACACTTTGAACATGTTTTGAATGCTTGTTGTGATGTTCTGATTGCTACATATCCATTGCCTTAAATCTTTTATTTAATGATTGGCTAATTGCAGACAAAGAGGCAGGTATTCAGGGAGATAAAGGTTATTTCCCTCACATTTCGGACTGGATCTCTGCTGAGTTGTATAATCTTTTTCTGACTAAACTTTCCAGTCTGAAAGGAAAGTGGTAATAATAAAATTTAACTTAATTTTTAGTGCATTTTCACATGTAGAGATGAAAATTGCTCTGTCAGAGATAATGTTTGGTATAATTTTTCTCTGCCTGGATTTTTTGTTTCTCTTCTGGGATACTCATTTCAAGTTTGTTTTTTAAGTTAACTTACAGCAGATATATTAGTCATTTATAGTTCATATTCAAATCAGGAATTAGTGACATTCTAAAAAATATTTGGAAGATTTGCCTTAGATTAATAATGACAATAAGGCACAATATTCTACAGCAGTTTCGCAATATTTTACAGCAGTTTTCCTTCAGAAGCAGACAAATAAGAAAGTTGATTTGTTTGCATATTGTTTATGTAATATGATCCTAAAGCAAAATGGTTCTGAAAATAAAGTTCGTTTAAGGGTAAAGAACTGGAGGAATTTATGGGATAACTACTGCAAGAGTTCAAATCTTCAGTAGGTAGATGGGACTATAAAAGGGCCAGACTACTCTCTGTTGGGACTCTCCTTGACTGCACCTATGTTATATCTGACCCAGCTCTGAGTCTGCTTTAGAGTCTGAGCTTAGGATATCTACAAATACTATGCCTATGTATATAAATCATATGCTTATAGGTATTTTCTGCTTATATACTTTTCTCAGCTACTGGAATGTTACATAATATTAATCTGACATAACGTCTCTTCTGAGAGCACAGTAGTTAGAAGTTCTTGAAGAAATTTTTATTGCCTTTGAACTTAAAAAAATATTTAAATTTGTCTTTATTGCAAGAACTTTTTGCTCACTTTAAACAAATCAAAACAAAATAAAACTAATCCCCAAATTTCCAGAAATTCAGATTCTTCTTTCTGCTGCTATTGAGAAACTTCCTTCACATGGCATCTACAGATACATCATTCATCTTTGGCCCAAGAACACGGCTTTCATTTTTGAGTGACTTCACCTTCTAGATACTGTCATTTTATTGTGACAGTTAGCAGATTGCACCTATCTCAGAATTTCTAACCTTGCCATTGTCACCTGCCTTAGGAGGGCCTGGTTTTTTGATTTTGACTGAATGAAATTAGACTGCCTGCAAAAGCCACACATCAGCCTTGGGGAAAGGAGTCAGGATAGAATGGAAAGGAATTCTCCAAGTATTAATTGGATTCAGTGTTTTGTGTTAATGAAGCTGAGGTCTCCATCATATATTTTGGCCTAAAGTATTGGATTACAGGGGATCTATGTCCTAAATGCTTTCTAACTCTCTACATTGCTATGTTTATTTGTACAGAAAAGTGAGACATGCACAGGCAATATGTAGAATGTTAAGCAAAAGAATAAATTTAGCAAACTCAATGTCAGAAAAAAATGCAAAACTGCAAACTGAAGGGACGTGACTTTGAAAGATAGAGATAGAAAGGCATAGGTTGGTTGGGTTTTTTTTCTAGGATCTCTCTTACATGAAGCAGTTGTGCACAATGCTGAATTTCCAGAGTCTTCTGTCTCCAGAATAATTTTATGTTATCGTACAATTATTTGGTTGGAAGAGATCTTAAAGATAATCTAGTTTCAATGCCTTGTCATGGACACGGACACCTTCTACAGACCAGGTTACTCAGAGACCTGTCCAGCCTGGTCTTCAAGACTTTCAGACATGAAGCAGCCACAGACTGTCTTGGCAATGTGTTCCAGTGCCTCAGCATCCTCACAGTAAAGTATTTTTTCCTAATAACTGATATAAACCTACCCTCATGCAGTTTAAAGTTGTTCCCTCTTGTCCTACCTCTATGTGCCCTTGTCAAAATTCTCTCTCCAGCTCTCTTCACAGACCTTTAGGTGCTGGAAGGAACTAAAAGGTCACCCTGGAGCCTTTCTTTCTTGAGACTGAACAACCCCAGCTCTCTCAGCCTGTATCCATAGCAGAGATGCTCCAGCCTTTGAGCATCTTCATGGGCTCCTCTGGAATTGCTCTGGAGCAATTGACCCAGAACTGAATGCACTAGTTTGTATGGGTATCACAAGAGTGGAGCAGAAGGGCAGAATCCACTCCTTTGCCCTGCTGGCCATGCTGCTTTGGATGCAGCTCAGGAAACAGTTGGTTTTCCAGGCTGCAAGTGCACATTGTTGAGTCATATCAAGCTTCTTGTCCACAAACATGCTCAAGTCTTTCCCCCCACGGCTGCTCTCAACCCATTCTCCACTGAACCTGTACTTGTGCTTAGGATTGCTCTGAGCCAGATGCAGGAACTTGCACTTGGCCTTGTTGAACTTCAGGATGTCTCACAGGCCCACCTCTCAAGCCACTTCAGGACCCTCTGTATTCCAATAAGCAATGTATTAGCTATAATTTGCAACATTCTTTCCCTAATACTTGGCAATTTTCTGCTGGGACGTGATTCATTTGATGGAGACATATTTGAGCATTGGTATTGTAAAGCCTTCCAGAAATACTTCTTCACTACTGTTTATAATAAAAGACGTTTCCCCTGAAACATGAAAGGAGAGATTTTGAAGCAATTCTCTTTTCATATGTTGTGGCACCATGGGCTAAGCAATGCTTGAAGCACAATTTCCATGTAATTTAAGTTTTCCTTTCTAGCTGTTTCAGAAGTGTGTTTTCTTTTTTTGTCTTTTTTTTTTTTTTCTAGAAGGTCATTTTAATCTTTGAAGTCAAGGAACCTCAACAGATTATTGCCTACCCTTTACTTTCTGCCCTATAGCCTGTTGCCTCCTAGGTGACTTTAAATATTTCCTTATAACAACTCACTGCTCCTGAAGTGACATATGTACTTTCAATTGCTGTCCTGATGCATATGAAAAACTGGTCTTGTCTCTGGTCTGACAAACTCAGCACCACTTTTTTATTTTTTCTTTGAGATATGAATAAAAATCGCTGGTATATATCATAAAATGTATGAGGTGAACCAACTGATAAGATAGGAGTATAGCTTTCAGAAATTCCAGTGCTCATCTAGTTGTGTATAGATTTCAGAATTACTTTAAATATATCAGTCAATGGCCTTGGAGAAAAAAAAAAAGTGAAATTGCCCTAGAAATGTGATTTTTCTTTATGGTCTTAATTATAATCAATCATCTACTAAATACAGTGCATGTCAACTTAGGCACACGAGAGCCTGAGTAGTAAGAGTGTATTAATTTGATGTGACACAGAGACACAATAGTAGCAGCAATTTAGAAGTGAATATTTCTGGGACTAATTCAATCAAGAGATGCACTCCATTTCCGTGATGTACAAGAGGAAGCACCTCTTACAGTGTCTGATATACTGCAACTTCTTTCTCGGTGAATCCAGAGAGCTCAAGTAAATACGTGTGAAGAACCATTCGTACCCTAAAAATCCTACAGTCAGTAAAGGAACTTGAACTGCATGTAGAAAAAAAAATAAAGTGAGAAATTGGAGATTCTCTTCTCTGACTTTCAAGTATCGCTGAGGTATGGAGGAAACAATACTCACTCGATCCTTTAAAAATACTTTTACAGCACTGACAAAACTGCTATCTAGGCAAGCCTATTTCTGGTATAATCACTCTGGTTCAGAGGTGTGCCTATCAACTACTGGTTTTGCAAAAAGATATTAATGACCATCTAGAGGTCTTACACAGAGCTGCTCTGGATGGTGAAGTGAAACTGTACAGAACTAGGATTGTGCAAGCCATGCAACCACGAGTACAATACATTTCCATCTGCTTCAATGGATTTTTGGATCAGGAACATAAAATAACTGCCAACACAGCTCATTGCTTTGCATTTCAGAGCTATTACTTGTTGACTAGGGTAACTCAAAGAGTGAAATTGGACTGCATTGTGCACTGCGGTACAAATTTTCAATTTTTTTCTTTTTTTTTAAGAAAATGGGTCTAGAAAGTGTATCATTAACGTCTGAAAGCCAAGCAGTGCACTATAAAAAATGCTTGCAAGGGATGTATTGGCATTTAACCTCCCAGTTTCATCAAGTCTTAACTCTATACACAGGAAAAGTTAATTACATGGGGCTTTAAGTCTTCATAATAGGTTAATCTGCTAGTACTATAGTATGTAGTAGCAGAGGTTGGAAAGGTAGCATTTTGAATAGCAACATGCTTTTAATAGCTGATTGGGGCAAATCATAAGAGGTTCATAGTGCATGCTTGGTAATGAGATTCAATTATTTCCAATGAGAATTTTAAGCCCCCTTAGAGACACGGCTTTTGCTTACTGTAAGCAAAGCTAATCTTTGCAAGTATAAAAATGACACTCACCTTTCTACTGTGTTGGCTTAGAAAAAGGTCAGATCTAATAAAGATCACTCTTCTTGACAAATAACACTTACTGTTTCTTTACCTTCAGCTTATATTATGTTGTAAAATCACATTACTGATGTAATAGCCTAATGGTACTTGACCAATAAAAAAATGTATCCAATACAACTACAGAACGTATACAGAAGATTCTTAATTAAAATATTATTTTGAGTAACATTTGTGGCTGCTGGATTTTTGTCTCCTGGTACACCAAGTCCAGCAAATTTACTAATACATGAAAAACAGGTGGAGAAGTTTTCCTCAGGACTGTTAAATCATACAACAAATCTAATAGGAAAAATGTATTTCCATTGGAGTATATTCCCTGCAATAGCAGACCACCATAAGAAATATTCCTACCTGAATTCCAATGACAGATTAGGAGAGAAAAAAACAAGCAAATAACTACAACAAAACCCCCACAAAGACTCTTTTTTTATAGAGAGAGGGAAGGATGAGTTAGTGGCTTATGATTTGGGGTACTTGTGTTCAATTCTCTATTCTGCCGTCATCTTCTATTGTAAAGCTAAGTCACTTTAACTTGGATCCCCAGAAGATCTTCGATGTAGGCTTAGTTTGGGCTGTAAAGGATGCTGATACAAATGTACATATATGCCCCCAAAAAAGTGAAAGTCCAAAATACCCAAGTTTATGTTAGCAAGTAGTACCCAGAATAAATTATTTTGATTGAGGAGAAAATGACGCACACATAAAGTCAACATAAAAGGTATTTTCAGGAGTGAGTAAATCAGGATTATGGCTAGATTGTTTCTTTCTGTGATCTTAAAACCAGGTAGTAGCTAAAGCACTTGTGCTCACATATGCTCCTGGGAAAATCTTCCATGTGATTTTCACCCTAAAATAATTCAGCCTCTACACTGTGGTGATAGAAAAAAAAAGCACAATAAACAGAAATGCCTGAAAATCCACGTCGAAGTTCCTCATCCAAGGTAAAATATTAATATAGATTAATTTAATGTTAAATCATTGATAAAAGTGAATTGTAGTTATGGATATATTAACAGGAATGTGAAGAAGTCAGAGTTAATATTCTGCATTTATTTAATGGGATATCGTTATAAATAAACAGAAATATATTTAAGAATAAAATTATAGGACTGTCAGAAAAGTCTAAAATAATTATTCTGCTTAAGTTGACCCTTGAATATTTTGTCAAAGTTTGGGGATACACACCTTATCACACATGTAGAGGAGTAATAGAGAAGGCAGAGAAAATCACCAATGATCAAAAAATCAGAAAACATGAGCTAAAGGTAAACACTGAAGTGAACTACATTTCTTTTTTTCCTAGAAAGTGGAGTAAGATTTCTGTTGTAGAGAGCAATTTACTTTTTTCCATGTTCCAAAGGAGAAAAAGAGGAAAAAACTATTGGCTTTTTTTACAGGAACTTGAATCATAAAAGAATATATTAAACTAGTAAATGGTCAGTATCATAACACTGAGGAACTTTCTTCATTGGAGATTTTTAAGAGTAGGGATGACATAAAATTTTTGAGGAGGTTTTATATGCTTGTTCCTACTCAGGACTGGGTTGGTTGTCCTGCACATTATCTAGGCCTGTGATGCTAGGTATCTAAATACATTTTAGCTGGGAATTGATGAGCTCTTAAATAATTCCTTCAGAAGGTGTAAGAAGTTGTGAGGAATACTGAGATTTGGATCGATAATACAGCCGAGTCATGAAATCAATGGCAGCAGCAGAGTCCACAAGCCTGAAAATCAAACTTCACATGTCTAAAGCTGCAACCCAAAGCAGAAGTACTTACTCAGGAGTAAGTGAATTTCCCAAGTAGAAGCACAGAGAAATTTGGGTTTGAAAAGAGGAACTGAATCTTCGTTCCACCTTCTCTTTCTCACCAATAGCTTTGATTTTTAATTTGTTGACACTTCATTCCTATGACAGAGTTGATCCACATCTAAACAGTATGCCCAGCAAACTAAAGTACCAACACTTTTCGGAATGGCTCTCAACCTCAGAGCTGCTGTTTAAGTCACTGCTAGTTCAGTTTCCAACTACATATCAGCTATATACTGACCACAAATCTCCCTCTGGTCTATATTTATATAATTATTACTGGTACAATATATTATTTTTTGTCAAGACTGACAGTGGAATTTATTTAGATACTTTCATGTGCTTAGGAAACTTAGTACAACTCTGTTTTAATTCAGTGTAGGAGTCTTAGTTCCTTCTGATTGTGTTTTGATAATGCTTTTTTCCCCCTGTCTTTCACTAAGGTGGTGCTTCCATGAATGCAGTTTGATGAAAGTGCTTTTAACATATATGGTTCAATTATGAGTTGTCCATGCTGATCCTGTTATCTAACCAGAGATGAAATATTTGATGGGTTTCTAAAACGAGAAAAACTAACTTTCTCAAGGCTGCCTTATTTTCAGCTTAAGCCTGAATTTGCTAAAATGACAGGACAGAATTCCTGCTTCCAGACCACTTAACAAAAGTGTCTTCAAGTGTAAACCAATGTTTTCCAAAGCCTATAGAGAACAGAAGTGTGAAAAGCTGCTCAGAGTGCTAAGAGATGCATGCCCCGTGGGCACCCTTAAAATTAGTTGGTTTAAACACCTGAAGCATGAAACACCATCTGCACGGGTCATGATCAAACTCAAACAGAAAAATTAAAAGAAAAAGACATTTGCTGTTACTCTGGGGGAAGCACAATGTTCAGTAAAACAATATAGATTCCTCTCCTTTTATCTGCTCCCTTCTTCTTCTGCATATGTGTTGAATATTTTTTGCCTACTGAGATGATAATTTAGCCCATTAGTATTGTTCCCTCTGTGGCAAGAGTGTTGTGATGTCTGACTGCTGCCTTACATGTGACAAGGGTCAGTTGTAAGTGCATATCATGTCTGGGGGCTCCATACAGATTTCTGTGGATAAAACAATCTCTGGCAGCAGGAGAGACAGGGATATACCTCCATCCAATCCCCCCTGCTAGGAGAAGAGCAGCAAGTCTAAACACAGCTTAGTATGTGATCCCTTGTCTGGTCAGTAAAGAAGTGTTCTAGGAAATGGAAATGTCTGATTGTGGACTTAGTCACTGCTGTGAAGTGCAAGGTATACGCAAACACACTTCTAGCAAGCAATATGATATTTACCAGTGTGAATACATCTCTAGTAAACCTTATGGGAGCTATAGAACTCATTGAGTGCTCACATTAGAGCAGAATTCCTCTTCAAATCACTCTCAAATAAAGAAATGAGAGCCCATGTTTGTGATAACATCTCTTAGCCTGATTTTGCCAGGTGCTGTGTTCTTTCAGAACCTTTGGATTTCAGTACAAGCAGATAAAGCTTAGCTTCTTATGATTTGAGGCTTGCTATTTAACATATTGTATCAGTACTGTGGGCATGTCAAAATCTTTCTGGAGCAGCTTGAATAAAAAGTTTGAATCTGGGAATACATAATGGACACAGCTTCTTTTTCATCTGTTCAAATTCATAAAGACAATATTTTTACAACAATCTTGTTTGTCACCTTTGGTTACATACACCACCCCTATTACTGAGAGAATTAATCTTTATTATTTTAAGACCATATCATTCACTTTTTGCAGCTCAGTTTATGGAAAAATAGTTATAAAGAGCAAATCTCTGTTCATAGGTTTAAGGAACTGATACCTCTTTTTAAGAATATAACAGGAATAGATCAAAAGTTTTACATTAGACTGTAGAACAGGTTTACTGCATCAGACCATAGTTCATTTATTTGTAGAGTACTGTCTCTGGCAGAGGCCTAGAAAGAGTGACTAAATATACTAACATGGCAATCACACAACTACACTTTCTCCACTAAATCCTGCCAGCCACTTGAATTCTGTATCTTACAGAATTCTGGAGCAAGAACAAGAAAGGAATTTTTGCTTTTAGCGGCCCTTATGGTTTTTTTTCCCCACTAATGTTTCAAACTGCTCTTTGAATTGATAGAAATGTTTAAAGTCCACAATGTTCTGCAGCAACAGACTCTCAACCTTAACTCCAGCTGTGTGGAAAAGCTTTTCATTTTGTTTCTGCTGCATCTTCCATTCTAGTAATTTAATTTTATGTACCACATAAGGGGGAAAAAAAAGTGAATGGTCACTGCTTTTTCACTTATTTTTATGTTACTTTTATTTCATACACTATCACATTCACCTCCACTCTTCCTTTTTTTCAGACCAGATGCTCTTGGTCTCATTCTGTAGCTTTGATCATCTCAGTCACCTTCTCTGAATATTTTCTTTTTTTAATACATATTCCTGAAAGACAGGAGCAAAAAGAAAGATGATATTAATGTTGCTGAGGCTACAGACTGGCATGATGATTTCTGCCATGTTGTCTATCCCTTGCTATTCCTGATGTTTGATTTGGTGTTGACTGCTCTTTAGCTTTGAAATTACATTTCATGGAATTGTAGACAGTGATTTTAAGATCTGTTTCCTGAGTGGTAATAGCTAGTGGATACTCTGTATTTTGTTTGCAAAGTTAGGATTGTTCATCTCATACCCATCTTTGTAAACAGTTATGTCAATTTCATCTGCCATTCTATGTTCAAGTCTTTCAAGTTGAGATTCAACTGGTGACACCCGAGATCTTTGCCTTTGGCTCCCTTTATAATCAATGGAGACAGACATTTCTAAGTGGTGATTTATCCCATGACTTCATTGCAATGAGGAGTTGCTACATTAAAGTACCAGTTTCCTTCCACAGACTGTAAAAGTGGAGCAAATATCTCCCTGCACTGCACATGCCCAAGTCTGATCAGATGAATTGCACTCTCAGGACTGTGAGTTTTTCTGTGATTCTTCTGTCAGTTTTTTCAGTTTTATTGCTCTAAATGGCTTAGTTTGATCAACAAGCTTTATTACTTCCTCATTAAGTCATTCCCTAGGTAATTTATGAAGATGTCAACCAGTATACGTTACTAGGACAAATCTCTAACATTCTAGCAGTTTCTTCTGCCTGTGGGACTTGGGTGGTAATCTTCCCTATATTCTCAAAACTGGTAATCTATTCCTAAACTTTGCTTCCTATACTTTCACCTATTTATATTAATTTACAAGGTTAATTTCTTCCTGTCCTACGGAAGCTTAGTGTCTATAGGTATGAATAATTGAAGATTTATCAAAAGCCTTCAGACACCCAAGAAGTTAGGCAATAGTAACTGACCCCATTTCTAGCAACAAGCTTCTTGGTAACTTCAGAGAACTGCAAGTAGGTTGTAATACATGACTGCCTTTGGAATTCTTGGTCCTCTTACCCAATATTGTTTGTATTTTATAGATATCCATTAGCTCTGCTCGGAATGATACTTTCAACCAACCTGTGCTTCTTTAATGTCTTAATTGCATATGAGTTCTACAGACTAGCAGGTGTGTTTATCAAAAAAATCTCCCACAACTGAATAAGCTAACTAATTTTCATGCCATTAGCAAGTTCTTTTTCAGAGCTGGTTTGTTCTGCCTTACGTATTTTTCCCATTTATATTTGTGTCCTTGGTGAACACGATTTTTGCTTTCTTAAGGACTGCCATATTTTGAATAGCCTCCTTTGTCCTCGTCTCTCATCTTAATGCCTTTTTTTCCCCTTTTTCTTTTCTGTTTCTTCTGTAGTGTTTTTTGATTGCTATACAACTTTCTGACTGACATACACTTGCTTAGAGTGCCTACAATGATGTCCTTAATCTCTATACCACCTGCAAATGTTGAAGTCTTTTAGCTCTTAGTTCCTTTGTAACAAGCCTGTCTACTAGACAACCTTTTAGAAGTTCAGAGCTTTCGTGTAGGTTTTATTTCTACATTCACTTATGAGGATTGTCAACTCTAAACATCTTGTGTGTATTGTAACACACACATTCTTTAATAATAAAATTTTAAATCAGCTTTTTTTTTTTCTATCCTGGATCAAGTCAAGTGCTATGTTTTTTCCTTTCATATGATTGACTACCTGAAACAAGAGGAAGGCACTCATAATACCCAAGAATTTCACCATCAGACCGTGATATGACATTTACATAGGTACTAAGGATAATTAAAATCTCTTATTTTTATTGTGTTTCCTGTCCTCACAACAGAAGGACCATATAACTCCTGTTCACACTAACATTTCTTAGTCTATTACTATTTTACCAGAACCCTTGTCATCCTAGTAATAAAGTATTCTTATAGTTTCCTAGGATTTTGGTCCCTGTGTGCAGTATTTCGGTCTCTTGTGTCCAAGGTTAGAGACTATAATGGAAAAGAAAAGAAAGGATTGCTTGTGTGTTTTATTCCAGAGTGGAAAATATTTTAGAAGTTCAGGCAGTCTCTGCATATTGTGTAGATGGGTTTTCGGAGGTCATCTGACGAAACTCCTTAGAGAACTGGTGGGGAGAATGGATATGTTTTGTTTGCTTTTTTCAAATTTTATTTGTGTAGTTTAACTTATTAATTTTAAGCCGACTAATAGGTGCAAATAAATATGAGCAATAAAAATGCAGTAGAGATAAATTACGAGATACAGAGGTGTCTGATGTCCATCTAAGTAATAAGTAGTGATTGACTGGAAAGTGGCCACTGTCATTTCTTGCACAGGGAGCACATTAGTCACATAACATGGCACTATGTCTCAGGTGCTCTTTATAAAAAAGTCTTTTTTACTTCTCCAATCACAAATTCCTCACCCCTTTCCAACACTAAAAATAGGCACCTGTGGGAAAATATAATTAATTGTTCTATCACACAGCAGGAGATGTAAATTATCCTTTAAATTATAGACAAAACACCAAATATACTATGGCTCTGGGTTACTTACCACTGTTATTTTGGGCAACTCAACAGGGTTCATATTATTATAAAACTGTCAGATACAATCGTCCTACTTCTGCTAATTGTCTCTCTGTGAATTTTCAGCACCGGAGCGGGGTTTTGCCTAAACTACCACATGCTTTAGGAAAATGATGTATTGCAAAAGGCAAAGCATTGTAGCACCAGAATTTGTCATCCAAAGCTGAGCAGACAACAGCTTATTTATAATGGCACTCTGTCATCGTTCAAGCCTCGATGGAACCCTTAGCAAGTGAATAGCTATTTTAGGAAATATGTCTCATGCTTCCAGTCTGTGTAAATCTGAGTCTTACTCCTAGTTGCATACAAAGCATTTTCACAATGTCGTCCTTTGATCAAACAAAACCTACGTATGAGACTAAGCTATTTACTCTACATTGACATTGAGGGTCGAAGGTGGCTTCCTGGATGAGCAAATCTAGATCAGGTAATAAAAAAATCATATGTTTCAAAAAAAGACAATTGTTTTATCAGTTTAAAAGATAAGAATACCTGCCTGCCTACAGCTACTGACTGGACCACAGTGTGCACATACAGTGGCTGTCTGGTGTTCTCACACTCGTGTACTTTGGCAGAAGGACAGCTCTCAGGATGTTCTCTGTGGCTACTGGCCAGTGAAAAACATTGAAATGTTTTTGCTTTTTGTCTATCAGCTGTGTTACTTGTAGATGTTGAGCTGAATGACTGCAGCATCCTTTCCAAGCAGAGACATGACAGCAGCAAAGCAACAAAATGCCAACAGCATTATCCTTGTGCTTCTCCCTGTGCTGAAATTAATGCTCAAGGTTGTTTCCTTAGAGTAGCCCCCTGCTCCTTTCATCATGGGACACAGCCTCAATCCTCTAAAATCAATCCATCCCCCACTGACCCCAGATGCATTTTGGATCAATCCATGAGTCCAGAATGATTTTCCACATATCCTTTCATTCTGCAAAGGCAACAGAGGTTTCCCCTCTGTGCTCTCAAAATGATGTCAGGCAAATATCTGTTTTCTTGACTACGATTAACAATCAACGTTTCAGAGTGCACTAAAGACCAAATTCGATAAGGAGGCCTTCCTGGACCACTTTGTAATGCATTCAATTTTTGATGCTTTAAGAACTCTAATACCAAGCATACCTTCATTTTCAGGTGTCTCAGCTGACTACTTTTTCACCAAACTCTCCACAAAGTCAGAGAAACTCCAGGAATACACTTTACGTTAAAAGCTTTACCACCCACCTGTCACTCACACAGACTTTATAATTTTGACAAATTAGGGGAAAAAAAGTAATTACATTTTAATTTGCTAATCCTTGCTTAGTTAAACCAGTGAAATATGCAAATTACCTGCTGAGACCTAAATTGCTTCCTTTGGAGTATAAATAAATGCCCTTTAGTATTTTCAAATATTATTAAAAGAACATATTGATTGACAGATAAGTCATCTCTGGTGCAATATCAGTTTTACAGAAGCGAATGCATGTGCCTAGACATAATCGTCCAAAGTTTCAAAGAAACTTTAGGAATTTGGATCATTTTCTGGAAAAATTGATGCAACTCAAGTTGGGAGTCTTATGGATTGAAAATCTTATGACAGCTGACTACCCTATAAGATTTGCTTAATTTTTTCTTGTTTTCCACCAAGCAATGCTATAGAAACATGATTATAAATCTGTGCCCAGGCCTGCCCTTTAAAAGAACTGCTCTGAAGCGAATAAGAATCATGGGTATGACCTTTCAAAGATAGAATATGACCAATTAGGGAGAGATTTTCTAATGTTCCCAAGACTAGGAACAACTGTGCAGAGCCGGAGGTTGGAGATAAAAAAATTGTAACTATAATCTTCCATAGAGCCTGGATGCTGTTAGAGGAACGGCTATAAGATGGGGGATGTCAAGATTAATTAAATCTAGGGGCAGGGCAGATAAGATTATATTTTCTTATTGTTTAACAAACAATAACATTTAATTTAGAAGATTAAACGTACTGAAGCAGGATGCAGTTAGTGTGGCTGGTACTCATGGCATCATGAGCAGGAAAACAGAGTCGTTACTGGAGGTTTCTGGTCAGGGACTGACCAAGCCCTGGCTGGAGTGATTTGCTTTGGATCTTGATTTAGATTTGCAAGTATGATGTGCAAATTAAGTGCAGTGGTATTGATCCATATAGAAATTAAATTAAATTAAACAAAGCAGAACAATACACTATTTAGATCTCATTGAGTGCTGACTATTTCACCCATGGTGATGGGTCCACTATAAGTTTATTAGACTGAATCAAAATGTTATCACTGCATACTGTATATTACACATCCTTTTCTTTCCAAAAAACATTTCCAGACCTCCTAACATGTATAAAACCACTATTTAACATCTGGCAGGCTGTTTTTGACCATTGTATTTAAATAATGACATCAAATATGAAACAAATAGGGTAAATTTGTGTTGTTTTGATTATGTGAAACTCACAATTCAAACAATGCAAAAGTCAATCAATGGAATGCTACCCCCAAGAAATATAGATTTAAAATTTTAAAGTGTCACATGAACATTGTAACAGTATTTAATACTAAAACCCAGAGACAAGGCTAATTTAAGATACGGCTGTCTATAAGAAAACCTCTAAAAGATTATCTAGACATATAAATACGTTTTATGCAATGAACGAGTTAAAAAATGTTAGATAATGTGATTATTCTGGTTTCAAAATCTATTTTCAAAACTGCTGAGTACTGCTTCCTCTGACTTCTGTGGAAACTCCTGGGGGCCTGGCATTTTATAAAGCACATCACTGCGAAGATTTAAACAGTTAAACCTGTGGGAGTTACATTTTATTGGCAGTGGTGAAAATATGAGCATGCATCACCTCTAATCGTATTATCAGCAGCATGCTTTGCAGTAACAAATGACTCTGATTCTCTTCTAAGGAGAGCTAGACACTGTGGCAAGCTGTGCATGGAAATTAAGCGCCCATAAAGTAATTTTCTGTTCCCTAAGGAGCTTACAGCAGACCACACTGTGGGACTCAATCTCGAGCAAAAAGCCAGAGAGTCAGAAAGGAAATGTAATACTTCATAAATCAAATAAAATAAAAATAAACAATTATTACTTAAAAAATTATATCTTATGAGATTTTTTTTCATTCTATTGAGTTTTTGCCGCCATTGACGTGTATTCTCAACAACTACAATCAGCAGCTCGCTGCTGCCGCATGTGTAGACTAAGCCCATGATCAGCACCACAGTGCAATGCACCACACTGCACTTTGGCTCTGCCTGGACAGAAAATATTCTTCCATACCATTGGATCCATTGAATATTTGCTGCTACGGACAGTTTCCAGGGCATTGCCTTCATTCATACCTGTGGTCTAATGCTGAAGGTATCAGATCCAACCCAGTGTTGATGGAATTCTGGTATACAAACAGCTGCTTCAGTGCTTTTGGGGCACAGATGCAGGCACAAACTCACACTGCATTCACTAAGGATCTGACTTAACCAAAGACATGCTCTAGGGAAGCTTCTAGGTGTTGTAAAGCATCTGGCAGGGCAGTGGGGCAGAAAGTAGCCTGAGAGAGAAGGTTGTTCTATTGGAAGATCACCTCTGGATACAGGCATGGACATGGATGCAATTTTAGCAAAATATCATTGAGCTTAATTTGGGCAATCCAAAATGAAATATGTAAATTTGTGTGCTGGCTTTGTGGGTAAAAGGTTATAGTACATGGAGATACATAAGAGCAGTTTTTCAACAAGGAGCAGATTCAAAGAGGGGTAATAAACATGAAAGAAAGGACAAAATAGGGCAAAAGTTCATACTTCTTGTTTAACTTTGAAGTAAAATGGTGTTGATTCATCTCACCAACTTATAGGTACTGAGTTGGAAAAAGAGGTTATTCTCTTCAAGTGAGAGACAAAGAAAGAGCCAGATGTCTTCAGAGGAAGTTTCAGCCCTTCTATGATCCTACCTGAGGCTGGATTTGCCTGTCTTTACCTTTTGCTGCATTAAGGACAGCACCATTTCTCATGCCAGCACTTCAGGCCAAGTGAGACGAATCTGGACAATTCTGTTCAAATCCTCTGCTGAGTCATGAGAGAGGATGCTGCCTCACCAGTTCTGTGTGACTAAACAGCAGTGATAGAAACAAAGTTTTTTCCTAGAGATTTCTGAAGATGGTCAGAAAAACATCCTGACACCATCACAGAGCATTGACTGGGCATTTTTAAATTTCCCTGTTCTGCCACAGCTTGCTTACAGAGTTTTGCTTATAGAATCGTGTTGACATTTTAGAAGGAAATTCTATAGTCTCTTACTTCTGTATAGACTCAAATGTTTACAGGCATATCCACTTAGTCATATGTTAGTCATATTTGTCTACACAGGGTGTTGTTTAAAAACAAAAATAAAATCACTGATCTACCCAGAACACTCAATATTAGTATTTTAAAATATTAAAAGGTTGTATCTTCAGTGCTAAGAAGCAAAATTTAACTTTTTTGAGTACATGGAAGGCAGATTATCTTAGAAGACATAAAGCTTGCTATGCCTCTGTAGATCTAGGCTGACTCGTGTCAGCTAATGCGTGATCTGGCATTGATGTTTCTTTCAGTCCATTAACCATCTCACTATTTACACTAGTAACATTGACAGTTCCAACATTATAAAAAAAAAGCTTTCCCACACCTTAACATGATCTTTCATTTTGATTTCAGATGCACTGACCTAGATCCTAAAATGAGACAGGTTTTGCTATTTTTATAATTCATTCTTGAAATGAACACGTTGTTTGGTGTCTTCACATGCAGAGATAGGACAAGGGGTAGTGGTTGTAAACTGACAAAGGGCAGGTTTAGATTAGATAATAAAGAGCAATTCTCTGCTGTGTGGCTGGTGAGGCACTGGAATACGTTGTCCAGAGAAGCTGTGGATGCCTCATTTCCAGAAGTGTTCAAGACCAGACTGGACGGGGCTTTAAACAACCTGGTCTAGCAGAAGGTCTCCCTACCTACGGCAGGTGGGGGGAACTAGATGGGCTTTAAGGTGATCCCTTTCCGCACAAATCCTTCTGTGATTCTATGATCTGCAAACTTTCACCAAGTACTAATGGTTGACTGCTCCTGACAGACTGTGCAGCTGATTTCCTGATGATTTTTCTTGCAAATAATTACTATGAAGCAGGACCATGAGATTAGCCTAATATATTACACAATGTCAATCAGTGTTGCTCCATTCTTGGCAATGATCATACATGCAGATCTTCCGAAGAAACATCTTTAATTCTTCATAAAGATGCACGTTCTCATTGGTTTGGAGTGTTTACAACTGCATTTTCTTACTGACCATCATATTTAACTGTCCAAATAACTTCCCAAATAAACCTTCCAGCTTATTGACATGAATAATGAATGTGCCAGCAGCGTTGATTTTAAAATGCGTGTCAACACTTTAACATCTGAACATCTATGTAAATGCAAGCTTTTAGCAGAATTTGAATTTAACAAATTACAGTTTGTGACTCTAATTTATGAGAACTATGTAAATACCTAAGATTTTTATAGCTGCTCCCGCTTAAATTAATCACAGATTTCTAATTATGCCTTTTTCAGCTGCAGGATATGCAAATTTAGTCGCATAAAGAAAGGAAGCATTCAAGAATATATTGATTTTACAAACGTTGTGCAGTATCATTTTTGAACAGGAGAGTGCAGCCTTTTAACCCGCTTTGGACCTAACTGGTCCACATCTGTTTTGTTTGTATTAAAATACAAAACATGACAGAAAAAAAAAGAATTAACTATATCCTTACTCGGAGAATGTGTATCCTCATCACTGGCTGTACACAGAGCATGTATGTACACAACTGCAAAGCAAACACAAGGCAGAAATTTAAAAATATTTTAAAGTATGGGCTAGCTTGTCATACTGCAGCTCCAACACATCAGGTGAGGAGGGAGTCTGACATGCACCTTACTCACAACAGAAATATTGGTTACAATGGGGTTTCTGCAGCCAAGCAGACTCTGCCCTGCAGGTAAGCAGATCCGGGAAAGATTTGTTTTGCCAACAGTAGTAGGGGGACTTGGGAATTGAAACCCTGATATATTTACAGTGGTTCTACTTGAGTATTCATTCTCTTTTCTTAGATGTGATGACACTGTTAGATTTAATGACTATTTGTAATTTTTCTTTTCTTTAAGTAATCTATCCAGTAATTTATTCATTTTTATTTTTATGTTGCTGGTCAGAAATATAATGTTTTGCATCCTTATGGAAGAAAGTTGCTCTTTTCTAGAACTGTAAAAGACCTAAAACTTCAAGCTTCCTTCTTTTTTTGAAGGGTATTTTTTTTTTTTTGCTATTTTTGTGATTCTTCCATGAATATTTATACTTACAGCTCCTTTCACTCAGCTGTTCTCAGATTTCATCTGTATTTCTCTTGCTTTTGGGCCCTTTAGATTAAAGTAGACATTGACACCTTGGGGAGAGTCCAGCAAAAGGCCCCCAAGCTGGCAAGAATGTGGGAGGAGAGGCTGAGATCTGGGTTGTTCAGGATGAAGAAGAGAAGGAGAAATGGAACCATCTTGCTGTCTACAGCTTCCTACTGGGAGTATGTCTAGATTAAGAGACAGACTCTTAGAGGTGAATGAGGAAAGAACTGGAGAGAACCTGCACACATTGCAGTAACAGAGAATCTAATTAGCTATAAGGAAAAGAGGAAAGTTACCATTTCAGGGCTACCAAAACCCATGGTCTAACTTCAGTTAGATACAATTTTGAAGTTGGATTTTTTTTTCCCGGAGGTTGCACTACATTAATTTTCGTGTCTTAATTTTTTAAATTAAATTTTAATTTTCAATTTTAATTTTCAATTTTAATTCCACTGTTTTAACTTTTTAAATTAAAATAGTATATGTTTCTAAATCCAAGCTTTTTTTGCTTTTTTTTTTTTTTAATTTATTTATAATCAAGTTCTGGAGACAATATCCACAACATATTTAGGAAAAAGTCCTTACTAGACCCAGATTTCAGCAGGTGGTACTGCCTGGAGTCATTTGGCCTGATCTTGGGTAAAGAATTTTGTAGTTAATTGGAACAGAGCTAGTAATTTAGATTCAGATGGATGATGGGTTCCTAATTTGCTACAGAGCTGCAGAGATTAGTGAAATACTTGGCTGAAGTACATTAAGAAAAACTGAAGTTGGTACTGTATTAGCAATGTCAGACACAGAGAGGTTTTATTTATTCACTTACTGAAACCTAAGGACCCATCAGACATATCAGAAGGGAAAATCATGTTTCAGTGTGATTCTTAAGTAGACTAAGATAAAAAACTCATTTATGAAGTGCAACTTGACCAAATTCATTATATTGATCACTGCTTTTAGTCCTGTCTCAGCCACAGTAATGACCGAGCTTGAGGAAAGCAACACAAAGTTTTATGCTTATGGCACAGATTTGTTGTCCCAAGGCCTCTGCTGAGCTCGTTGCAGGTGCCCATAGCAACTCTGTTATACATCACCCTAAGACCTAGGGGAAATGCAATCTGATAACACAAAACCTCTCCTAAACCAGTAAATTTCCTTTGTTTTGCACTGTTTTCTGATGTGAGGTTCTTCTGCCACCTTTCAAGCTCTTACTATCACCTTCCAGGGTTTGCTCCTCTATGGACTGAGTCAAAATTCACGTTCTTTGCAAAAGCTATTAGGTGTTGGGTACTGGGGCTTTACTGTGGAAACACTGAGAGTGTTTCCTTTTTCTCTCCGTCTCTTTCCCCTTTCAAAGGTTTGCTGTGCTTTAGTTTGTAATTGCTGGAATTGTAAGAAGTGTTGAGTGCTGCACGGTTCATTGCTGATTTTATGCTTCATAAAATATTTAGATCCTTCTGATGCTATGTAGCCATGAGTCATCAGGCTGTTACTTTAACTCATCTCACCAGGTTGAGAGCTTGCATCCTCCAATAGCTTAGTGGCAAAGAGGGTTGCCAGAATATATTCGTTAAATGCAGAAGAATTCGAGAACCAAGATACATTACTGCTCCTGTATATAACTCTTTTCTCCTCTTCAGTCTTCTCACTATACATCCACTGTCATCTGTGGATGGAAATTTCCCAAAGCTGCTGAATTAATTTCATTTGGAGTTCCAGCTCGAGAAAGCTGGAATAGAAAATGTGGGATTTGGGGTCTGCAGTGAAGTGTAGAGGAAGGTTAGTTCATGGTGCCTCCTAAACTTTCTCATTCCTTGGGCTACATCACAAGCACATAGATATACATAATTCTTCCTGGCGAATGTTTTGAGGTGCATGTCCTGAAGATGTTGTGAAATATCTTTTCCCATGCATATCCACATTCAAATATTGATTTTAAAATAATTTCTTCTCCACTGAATTTTGCAAAACATCTTAAAAATGCCAAACCTTCTGGGTCATTTGTTGCTATCTTTACAAAAACATTTACATCTCTGTTAAAATGTGTTTCAGCAGGCAGAAACATCGGAGTATTAAGTGTATTTATATAACCTCTGCTTTGCCTTAGAAATGATGGGGAGCTATTGAATGGCTACAAGCTTCCAAGAATTCACCATTTGTAAAGATGTCCTAGATCCTGAAATCAGAAAGTCAAGTAGACCTGAACATGCAGATCTTTTGATCTCTGAATCTAAATTATCTCCTCACAATCACAATCTTTAACAGAGGTCTCTGAGCCTGGATTTGTTACTTCATACTCCCCACAGCTACTGTAGCAGTTCTTTTACTCTGAAAAAGAGAGGGTTTTGTTGGAGTTGCTGGTTTTGGGATTTTTTGTTTTGTTGGGTTTTGGGGTTTTTTGGCTGGGATTTTTCCCCCTCTGCTAGATTGTTTTAAATACTTTGTTTTACTGTTCATAGCTATTTAATTTGATTTTCAGGTTAGCGGTCACTCAACATTTCATAAATGTTAGCAGTAAGTTAACAAATTCCGTCATGCCATAGCACTGAAACTATCTTCTTCTTGATACAGTCTGGTTTGTTCTTCTTTTTTTTCTTTTTTTCGATTTTTTTTCTCAAGGAAACAACTTTAAGATCTTATTTATAATTTATTGAAAGTAATATGAGCTTCACTTTCCCCACATAAATAGTGTTGTACAAAATATTTATAATAAACATTATTTTAAACTATAACTCATAAAATCAAGTCTATCTCCAAATGTATTTTTCATTTATAGCCTGAAAAAAAAAAAAAAGTGAATTGAAGCTCCAAAATCAGAACATAACTTAGTTTCATAGAAATACGACAACTTTTTTTTGTGTGCCTTGTCTAGAAGTAGGTTATAAATACAAGCAGATTCCCTGACTATATTCTACTAGATACCAGTGAGGGTAAACTTATCTAAATAAATCTAAACAGCAGATAAATAAAAAAGAATAGCTGCTAAAAGAGTAGATCTGGGAGGAGACCAAAAATCCAAGAGCATCCATGAAAATTGTTGAATGTTCAGTTCTCTGGTGGAGTTTAACAGACCCCTAAAAAAATATGGCACATCAAAAGAAAAAAAAATCCCAAATTAAACCCTGTCTCAAAATGTTGCTTCTTAATTTGCTCTTTTAATTGAGAGTGTTATCAACATTTTAGATAATAACACTGTCCAAAGGCAGTCCCTCTACAGATAGATTAAAGGACTAAAGAAATTTCAGGAGCTGGTCCCTTGTTAGGACAAACTGGTGGGGAGAGTAGAGGGATTTGGGAATAATAAGTAGCTTTTGCAGTAAGTGTTAGCATGAAACTAATATTTTTTCTACCCACTGCCATGATGAAATAATCTCTAGGTGTTATGACAGCTTTAAAAAAAAGGAAAGTATCAGGTTAATCACTTGCAGACAGGTTTTCCCCATGTCCTGAGAGCATTACAAAAAAATACCCAGCAGCATGTGTGGGAGTGATGGAGAAGCAGCTGATCAAGCCCAAAACCAGCTTGTGTAGATTATTCCATACTTGTTGCAATCACATTCTTATTATAGAAAGATGGATTGGGTTTTATAATGCATGTTTAAATAGAAAGTTGGTGGCAAGGCTGTACCAAGCAAACCTAGCAACACTGGAAAAGAGCTAAATTAATGTCTTTGGTTTGCGAGTGATCGCATTTTACTCTATGCAAGATGGGAATATCGCCTTGACAGGTGTTATTGAACTCCGTCCAAGAGGCTTGTATGGTCAGACCAAGGACAGCAATCTCTCCTCACTGTGCACTGAAAGTTTCCTTTCGGATACGTGGCAGCTCAGCAGTGAATATAAAACATTTTGCATCCAGAGATTTGCAATTCAGCTAACATCAAAAATAAGCTATATAAGCTGTTTTTTCTTTCCCTGAATCCATCAGCAAACTGTATGCAACAAGTTTTTGGTAATTATAAATTTTAACAAGCAACTATTTATTTTAAGGTCTTAAGGAAAGCTGATTTGAGTGGGTTTTTCTTTTCCCAGTAGTTGGCTTTTGCATATATGATGGAGCTCATATGGATGTCAAGATGTTTTCATATTTCTTTGCCCAGTTTTTATCTTGTAAGCCTGTCATCAAAAGAAATCAGCTTCACTAAAGGCAAGCACTGTTTGTGATCCTCTGAGTGTTTGCAGTCAGATGGCTGTGATGCTGACTTGTGAGCTTTATTTCTTTTTGCAAAAGGTTGCAATTTTCTCACCTTTTCGTATCACTTAAATTATGAGAAAATAAGTAGGAAACATTTGGGTAATTTGCAGACCTGTCTAGGTATTTCTAAGATTTTTTTTCAATTTGTTGGCTTTCTCCTTTGGGAGTTTTTTAGTAATCCCTTGCACCATTTCTAGTTTTGGTTATTTTTTGTTTTTTTTTTTTTTTTCCTATGAACTGTAGACTTGGAAAGTTTAAAATAAAACAAAATAAAAATAAAAGGGAAACACATAAATATTTCTTAATTTGGAGACTGAGAAAATCACTGCTAGTACTCTTTTATTACTATTTGATTGATCATCCAAAACATTCATTTAATATAAAACCTTATATATTTAAGCACAAAGTGTTTTGCAGAATAAAACCTCAAAACCTGATTTCTTGTCTATCAACTTAAGTTCAGGCTCCAATGTCTTGTACACTTTTACTTCATAAAGCTGGTTACAAATCGATTACTATGAGAAGTTATGCAACATTTCCAGATCTCAGACACAAGATGGCACCATTAGTAATGCTTTTCCCATATTTCTCCCTACTCGATACAGTAAGAGACAACTTTTGTCACTGAAAAACTGCGCTAGCAATGTAGCTTCCATGTGCACATTGCATGCATGCTTAATGCATAGAAATCTGGTGTATGCCTAAAGGACTCTGTAGTATCCCTTCATTTTATTAAGGGCACACATATGGTAAATTCAGGGTCATGCACTGCAAGAACAATCCTGCTTTTCCCAGTATTCTTCAGATAGATGTGTACAACCCTGTGCAAAATTTATTGTAGCCTTTCTGCTGATATGCTTACGCACATATTGTGCTCAGTCTCCTCTGTGGAAAATGCTGGGTTCGTTAGGAATGCATAGTGTCGGGCAAATTTCACTAACTCCTTTTAATGTCAAAACAAATATCTCAAACAAAATCCAATTTGCCTTTCTCTAGTGCCTTCCTTAGCCCTTGAAGATCTCATATATTTTTTCCAGCACGTATTAGAGAAATGTTTATGTTATTTTTATCGTTTTGCATATTTGTTGGAAGTAAAGGAAATACCTGTGGAAGATGAGTTTCCTAATGCAGGAGCCTGACAGAGATGAGGCTGCTGTAGCTCCATTCATAGAAAACATAGAAATCATAAACAGGCTTGTGTTGGAAGGTCCTCTACTTCCAACTCCCTGCCATGGCCAGAGATGACACCCACTAGACCAGCTTGCTCAGAGCTTCATTCGACCTGGCCTTGAACACTTCCCCAGGGAAGGCGTAGCCAGAATGTCTCTGGGCAATGCATTCCAGTATCTTACTACTCTCTGAGTAATTCCCTGAACATGCATTGTTTACAGAGGAATATGTCTCCTTATCACTATTTTCCCACACTGGTTTATCTTTATACTTGCCTTGGCTTGCTCTATTAGACATCTTTTACCACCCACCCCTGAGGATCTTAATAGATCCCTTGGGGCTGATTAGAGTGAAGGGACACTAAATACCTCCTCGGGGGAGTGGGGGGGAGATTTACACCTGAACCTTTTCCTGAAGCATTACCCCACCTTGCAGGATCTGCTTCTTGTTGGCCTTTTCCCTTATCTGTCTCAAACTGCAGCTTCTGATAAGCAAAGGTTGGTTTGTCCAGGTCAACTTCCAGTGGTGGGTGCACACCGCCTCTACACTTGGGCTGCTTTTATTCAGTTCAGAAGTTCTGCCGTCACTCACTCAGAAACTCTTTTCTTCCCCTTCATTTGGGGGCTGCAAACCTGGCCTCGGCAAAACACCTGCTGGTTTTGCAAATGGATTTTTTGAGTCATTAACCTTTAACATTTTGGTCTCTCACAACAGCCCATTCTACATCCCTGTCAGTACGGTGCAATCCCCATGTTTTGTTCCACTTCGTCCTACAACCTACACTGGCAGTCTATAAGGTGTTTTTCCACTGCCCCATGGTGTCAGTGTCACTCCCAGGCCATGAGGCTAAAGTTCCCCTAGGACACCTCAAGGAGGCACCAGGTCAGGGGCTCATGTCTCTCTTGGGGTTATTTGGAATCACCCTATGCCCATCATCATTCTTCTATGCCCCTTTGTGTTCATGGATATAATACTTTAATCACATAATCTGATGGGAAAATTTAGCCCAAATGCATAACATTAGAAAAATATTCGTAAAATAAAATATCATTCTTGTAAATTATTTCTCCCTGTATCTGTGTGGGTGTTAACACCAGTTTGCAATGTGGATTAAACAGATGTTTGAAAAGGCATGAGTGTCAGATAGATAGTTTGAAAAGGCACGAGTGTCAGATAGATACTTTTCCCTAAAAATCCAGATATTATTTTATCTATATGAAGCCTTATGTACTTAAATTCTAACTTAGACAAGTCTTTTGCACAGACATCAAACTTCAATACAGACTTGAATACTTTGTTAATTTAAAGCCTTTGGATATGACTGTGCTTAGCCCTGCATTGAAGAGGATATATGCGTGAAGTTAAGGGCATCAAAAAAGGTGTAGGTTAACCTAAAGCAGAACATCAGGATAAGAACGAATGGATACAAATGGTCCATGGGAAAAACTGAAAAAAAGAAAAGAAATAAAAAGAAATTGGAAGGTGACTTCATTAGAGGAGACGAATTCTGGAGTAGCTGTCTACTACCAATACCAACAATTTGGAAAACTATCTTACAATACTCAGCTTCATCAAAAAATACAGAGAGATAGGATGGGAGCTAATAAAAAATCCTTTGGGCCAGGAAAATACTTACCTTTTTCCGTCTGTTTAGAGCAGTTAGATTGTGGAAGGTGCTGTGCTAATCATGGTCCTTTCTGTCACAGAAGATACAAAGGTGGAAACCATAAACGTGAAGGGTGTCTAAAACACAAACTTAAATCCTGTGCTTTTCTATGAAATGTGCCTAAAACTGAAGGCTTGTGGGTTTGTCTAATGTTATTGGACACTGAACAGTGCTTCTCTTGTGTGGCAGAATTAGAGAGGTAGTGACTACAGCTAAGCAAATAACGAATATTCCACTCAGTGAATTCCTCTACTACTTGCAGGTTTTCCCAGGGCACATTGCAGTTCCCAGTAAGCCTTATTATTCTGCAAATAACTCCTTTGAAAAAGTCCTGGTCTTTAGATTGCATTTCATTTCCTTACAAATGCTGGTTGCTTAAAATTCAAACTGTTGTATTTAGGCGCATGGCATGCAAAGTGTTTTTGTTCCTTAGAGAATTGGTGGAAGTCTTAAAAAAAAAAATCACATTTCTAGTGCTGAAAGAGTCATTATTAATCAGATGAAATTTAGTGGTTTAGAGTAAAAAAACTGTACAAAGTGCTGGAACAAGGCCAATTATACTAGCTCTATCACCATCAGTATTTTTCAGAAAACCTTTCCCTTCTGTACTAGTAACAATTTATTTTCATACACATTGCTACCTATCCCTTCAATCATGATAAAAGCAAAGAACACAGGCTAAAAGGTTACTAGATTCCATTGTCATACCTGCTATCTACAACTCTTTATTTTTGTCCTGTACAATTTATATATGTTTATATATAAATTACAATATTACAAATTACAAATATAATTTACAATGTTTATATGACTTTAACAAACAGACACTATTCTTTTTACCCTTTTCTCATGTCCAAGTGGGAAATTTAGAAGGCCTGTGATTAATTTTCTCTTTTGATTTTTAAAAGATAAGTTGTATAGATATTAAGCCCCACAGAAAAAACAGATGATCCAGAACAGAAAGAACTGCTGAAGTCATCTGCTGCCAGGGCTCAGAATGGGTGTCCCTTTATATACCCTCTGTCATCCTCTAAATTTCATAATGATGTCTGTATGATTCTTAAAATATTGGTGTCCTGCTTAATATTTCACTCTCTCAAAATATACCTCCTGAATTACAGCTATCTACTTCAGAGAAATGTCTACTGGATGGCTTTGCTACCCAGTAGCTATTTTACAACACAACTGAAAGCATACAGGCCTCCTAACTTGAGAATGACAATGGCCTCTTGCAGAGTTTAACACTTCGACCATCTTGACCGCAAAAAGACTGGAAGCTGAAAAACCCAGATAATTATGCAAAAGGAAGGATTAAGAGAAGAATAGCATCAATCAGATTATTCATCAATCCACATCACAAGAGTTAATGTATCTTTAGAAGGGATATATGACCTCAACCTGCGAGATCTTTGAACATCTACAGGACAGAGATACAAAATGTTTTTTCCAATGGCTGCTGATACTAGCTGACTGCTGGAAATCTGACTATGCAGCAACTACACAAGGATAACTACTTTCTTTGTCTTTTGAAAACCTGATGAGCTTCCACAAAAAGTTCTGGGTTTTACCTGTGTAAGCAAGACTGACAAAAATCGTTGCATTTTCCTTTTCTCCCATCACCTGTAATTCATCTCTGGTCAGTGTCCCTGATGTGCTGACATCTCCCAGCTTCCCTCACATGAGACACCAATGTGAAGGCTGCCCAAACAGAAGGCAGTAGAAAGCAAGATCATTTCTAGAGGGACCATAGATTTTCTGAATAACCTTTCAAAGCCACAGTTACCCAGTTAGGTTGTTCATCAGGCTGGTGATGTGACTTGAGTGTAGATACCACTCCTTAGAGTACAGTTTCATTCTCTGTGGATGAGTAGAATAAACCACATTTCCTCCAAATACAATCCACAAAAATGTTGACTAGGCAAAATGTTTGTTACAATGTTTCTGTTCAATATTTTTGAATTTTCCTCTGTGAAATGGCATGTTTAATATCTTGTGGCTTGCTGACTCCCAAAAAAAAGGCATAGCTTCTCTTGAAGTCTCCAACAAATCCTAAAGACATGCCTATTCTTCCAGAAGACTTACCTTAGTCTTTCTGCAGAGAAGAAAGCTGCTCAGCCCAATGCCATAAATTAATAAATCATTAAAGATATGGTGCAATATTTGGAACAGATATTAAACTACTTAATTGGCTAATGGATTAGGCTTTACATTTCATGAATTTTCTAATATATCCTAATCACAGTTACATTGTGAGCAAATCCATATGGTCAAGTTTTGAATAATTTTTTTTTTTTTCTCATTTCCATAAAAAAGAAACAACAGTGTTGTAACTATATTTTGCATACTTTTCCCAATAATGACTTGATGGTAAAACCACTGTCACTGAAAGCTAATACTACAAAATCAATAATATCAGCCATCAGTTAAAATAACATCAGAAGAAAAGTCAATACTAATTAATTTGTTCAACTGCTTCTTTCTTATCTAGCTTTCACAAAACTTTTAATGATAGTTGGTGGATATAAGAATATCCTAACTTCTGTCTGTACAGGAAGTGAGACCTTTAAAATTTAGAAGAGTAAAATGACACAAAAACCCTCCCACTGCGAGTAAAGTGTCACAGAAAATCTCCCACTGTATCGTATTTGGTTTAAAAAATTGTTTAGGGAATGTTACACTACTCTGCTAGTATTCTGTATGGACTCCAACCACTATGTATGGATATAGCATTAATACAGTGTGTGGGTAGTATTTCTATTAGCACTCTTCTATCAAAATGGTCATTTCTAGGCGTGCATACTTCTGGTTACCTTGAAGATTTAGTTCTCTATTAATACACACACACACACATACACACATACACATATATATATACACCTATAAGTACACATAAGTGTGTAGTATATGTATATATATACATATATCTCTGTGTGTGTGTGAGTGTGTGTGTGTATGTATTTATAGAGCTTTATCACATACACCTTTAACACATAGCGGGTCAGGCAGTTATGGCATAGGATCTGCAGGACACTGTACCATCCTATTACAGCATACCTAACTGCTCGAGAAATCTATACTGGAAATGGAACCCAGAACTGGAATATAAACAGCTACAGAGGCTCTGACTTCTTCACCGTAATCTCAGGAGTCATCTGCACTATCAGCAATTATGCTGCCTTCATGTCTGGTCTTTTCTAGAACTTAACACACAATAAATTGTTCAGGGATTCTGTGCTTCCAGAGTTTCTTTTTAGTGAAAGACAAATGAAGAAGAGAGGCTGCTGCTGAGACGCTGATTATGTACATGCTTAATTGTAGTGACAACCAAATCAATGCCATTTTAAAGCAATGGTGCCTGTATTAACTGAACTGAAAAAATAGTCAGTGCAAATCACAGCTGGATAATGAAAACTCACAGGGGAGAGGGATTACAAGTTTTGTGGGGCAGTAAGAAAATATGGGAATTTAGAACACTTTAGTAAACATGCATCCATGGGTTATAAACCAGAATAGGAAAACCCACTCAGGACAAATTAATATGTACTTAATTGTACTTATCGGCAGGGAGAGTGATGTCTTGAGATAAACTTAATTTAAGAACTATGAAGCAAAACTAATAGAATCTGGCATCCAACATGCAAATGAGAGTTTCATGTTAAGATGTACTATAACCATATGTATTAATTTATTATAAACCGTTGGGGGCTTTGCGTGCTTAAAACTGGGTACAGCTGGCATATTAATTTAGTTTAATTTGAAAAAAGCTATTAAGCTTTATTAGGCAATGCAATAAAAAACCCTAGAAATAAACAAAAAAATCAACAAGAAAAGAGATGAGCCTGAAAAATTTACAAACATTTTAAAAACACGCATGTTTTTAAAGTCTGAATGTGACAAAAGGAAATTGGTTAGCTTGTTTAATTATTGAAAAGCAAGTTGGAACCACATAAAAAAAACATCTTTCTTTTAGGAATAATTTTGCTTTGACACACTCTCTGTATTCATCTATGGTTGTAAAGAACAATCTCACTCAAACTGTAGCATGCTAGGTTAAGTGCTGTTGAAAAGGTGCTGTAGTTTCCCACTACGGTAGCACACTGGGATTCCTGTCATATATACAGATAAAGGGAAAACCCATGGGACTTCCACTAAGTATACAGATGATATTAATCCTACACATTTTGACTGCCTGTGGAATACAAAGCAGTGGAGCAAAATTGATCAAATCAGTAGCAGGATTTTTTTTTCCCTGCTCAGATTGTTATTCTGACAGGAAGGTTTGTAACCTTTTCTGTTTTACAAGGAAGCATCAGCATGTAAGTGACCTGTGCTACAGGCTTCAGATGAAAATCACTGGTGAAACTCAGAACCTCGAGTTAAAACAATAGTGAAAAGATCTTTGGGAGGGTGATAGAAGATTTTAGGACCAGGGCATTTTGTCTTTAACCTTGCTTCAAGTCAGAGGTGTTTGCATTTTTATTGTGGCTGTTCTCGTGCAAGTGGTACATCTTATCCTTACACAACTAAAAACAGTACATCAGCAGATGCTTTGGAAGAATTCTTCATGTTCAGAATCCTTTTTAGTAGACCTTTCAGAAACACACCTCCCGTCTTGTGAAGAGAACAGTGTGGCACCTATTTTATGTTAGACTAGAACTAACCAGACACACTGCTATCTTACGCTGATTTAAATATGTGTGTTAAATTTTTAATATAATATAATAATAAATAAGTCTATAAAATGACTGTGTGTTATGTTAGAGATTATGTTGGGGTTGTTGGGCTTTCTTTTTCTTTCCCCACGCAAGGAGAATTTACTCCAACGTCTTTTACCCAACAGATTATGTCAGAGTCTAGCACTGCCAAAATGCTGCTGATGGCTTTCTAACACTGCATGAAGTCCAACAGAAGGAAATGCCAATTCCTATCTCTGGGGAAGGAATAACCCCAAGATAACCTAGGTACCAACAATCTGGAAAGCATCTTGGCAGAGAAGGACCTGGTGGTCCAGGACACCAAGCTAACCCTGAGGGAGGAATGTACACTCACAGCAAAGGCAGCCCCCTGTCTGCTGGGTTGCATTGGGCAGAGCTTTGCCAGCAGTTTGAGGGAGGAGATCCTTCTCTGATCGGGTTTCATGAGACACATCTGGGTTGCTACATCCTGTGCTGGGCTCCCCAGGACAAGAGAGACACTGACATATCAGAGAATGACCAGTAAAGGGCACTGGAGCACCTGACATGAGAGAAGAGGCTGAGGGTTCTGACTGATCAGCCTGGACTGGAGAAAACTCAGGGGGATTTTATCAAGATGTATAAATATACAGAAGCAGGGAGTAAAGAAGGCAGAGTCAGGGAAAACCTCCTGATTTGCATGATACCTAAAGATGGTGGAGCTTTAAAATGTAGCTTGTTAAAAGGCAGTCAGTCACCATCTCATGGAGCAGAGGAATGATTTTTAGTACATTCTCCTTTTAGTAAGTAATGAAGAGTTGTGGGTAACAGTACCCACAATTTGTATATTTATTTTTTCTTTTTTTCACTGGTAACTTACTACTTTTTACGTATGAAAACCTATGACCTATTGCAAAAGACATTTTAAAGGGTATTTCTGCAGTTAATCTGATGCAAATAAATTATCTGGTTGTTTCATATCTACACTTTAATAAAAATATATAGTTGACCAGCAAAGATTTTTTTGCTAATTGAAAATGCAAAAAAAAGGCACTAATAAGTTATACAGATGGAAATCAGTGTGAACAATAACTCATTTAAAATTTTAATTTTGTTAACAATAACTAAAAGTGCTATTTTGTTGGAATTCAAACAAATGAAAGACTATGCATAATGGTGTTTGACCCAGAAAAAAATTTAGAAAGAGAAACAGAGGACGAGGGCAATTGCAGAAATAGTCAGCAATGGGTGTCAAAGAAGCCAATATAATGAGAGGGAATCCAATCACAGAAGGACTTGGAATGTTTAAAAAATCTGATAGATAAGAAAGGCAGTTCTGTGCAGTTAAATGTAGTGTAATGATGACTTTGATGAGTCTTTGTTTCACAGCTCTTTGTGCAACATGAAATAGGGGGAGTGGAGGAGAAAAAATGAAAACAGTCAAAGCCATGTCTGTGAGTGCCATTAATGAGTGATGAGGACTACAAAGACAAAAGACAAATCTCTGAACGTTTGATGGGTTTTTATTCCATACATCTGTGTAAACTTCAAAACCTAAGACATGACTAAGAGTGGGTGCCCAAAAGAGTAAGAGAAGAGTGGACGTGTTGAAGAAAAACAGTACTTCCAGACTTGGTTTTGTTATTGCAATTCTAGCAGCAACCTTAATTACCACATATGAACAGTCCGGTTAGAGCACCACCAAATATAACATTTTTAAGCTGCGCATCTATGTGCAATGAGTTTTCATCCTCACTAGGGACTGAATGCAGATCGGCTACTTCTGCAGCTCCATAGAGGGGAAAAACAGACCCGTTTTTTACTTCAGTGAGCCTTTATTGACTTAGTTGTCATGCAAGAAAAGTCACAAGCAAATCCTGGGATAAATTTCAATGCAAACCCATAAAATATCCTTAATCACAAATAAAACCTTGCATTTATTATTAAGTCTTATTGTATCTTTTTTGAGACAGCTGGTGGTCAATCTGCACAGCTAATAACTTTCTCTCATGATAGGGTTTTTAGCACCTGTGTAGCTTACTATTTCTTGTGTCTGTATCCTGTGTATAAATCCATTATTATTTTACTCAACATAAAACAGAGACAGGTTGGGGCAGCTGTTTAATAGAGCACTTTATAGCAATTTAGGAGAGAAATTAAAGAAAATGTCATCTTATTAAGGCTTAAGGTAGAAGTCTAGGTAGGCTGAAGGTAATCAGAATTTGGACAAGACTCAAGGAATGAAAAATTAAACCAGTTTTTTATATACATATATATATATATAAAAATAAATGTAGTGGTTTAATCTCAGGCCTATAATCCAGAGCATTTCCCTCTGTGAGATAAGGATTAGGAGAAGCAAAGCAGGCTCAAACTTTAAAAACTATAAAGAAAGTTTTATTAACAGGACTAAAAGGAAAAAAAAACAAATAAGAATTAGATTAAACTTTCAGAAACCTCTCCTCCCGTCAAATTTCTCTTTCAGATATTTCCCCACTGACAACGCAAACACACAAAACCTGATGTTTCTCAGTCAGTTTACCACCTCTAGAATAACCTTTCTTCAGTTCACTTACGGAGAGGAGTCTCTCTTTAATGCCAGGAAGACTATCCACAATAAAGAGTTCTCTCGTGATTCTAACGTCACAGCAGATCAGCCGCCCGGGGTTAACAGCATCTGACCACTGTGTGAAAGTCCTTCCCACACCTTGCAGCCTTCCCACAGCTGCTTTCATGGGCCACATCAATTTATGGAGTACAATTTTAAGGATGAGCTGTTCTAAAATAAAGCAACAGTTCTTTTCTTCTCTCTGGAGATCATCTTCCTCTCTGGGAGCAAAGGTTCTTCTTCTTCTGACGGGCAAAGTTCTCTTTTGGCTCATCTTCCCTGGGTACTCATCTCTGGGAACAAAAGTCTTCTTCTTTATCCAACTCCCAGGGCAAGGGTTTTCTCATTTCTCTCTCTCTCTCCCCGTTCAAGCTTCTCTTTTAATCACAGCCACCTCAACATCTGCTTGCTACTTCAGCATAAATACCTTTGCCCATGACTACTGTTAGAACGCTCCACCCCCCATACTATGTCGTGAGTTACAGGAAACAGTCTGATGGATCAGTCATTTATCTTCCATAGCCTCACAAGAGAATTTCAGCCCCAGAGCTAGGGCATCTCCTCATTCTCCTCCCATCTGGTTCAGCTCTCCTTCTTCACTGACTTCAGTGTCGCGGTGTAGCTTCCCTCACATGTTTTCACCCTTCTCTGACTCGGAAGACAATCGGTGTCTGAAGGGTTAATCTTGCCCTGGCCGGCAGGGATGGTCATGGGATCTCGGCCAGGTGGCAGCCGGAGGCTGGAGAGGGAGGAGGGAGAGGAGGAGGTGGGACGTGGGGAGGGGGGCTGTCTCCATGCTGTGCCGGCTGCATCAAGATCTTGGGGGTGGCGGCAGACTGCGGGGGCCTCCCCCGCTCGGCTGGGCCAAGCGAGGGGGCTGCTGGAGACAGCTGGAGGTGGGGGCTTGGCCCGGCCTGTGGCCAAAGCGGTGGGAGCTGGGCTGGCCCAGCGGTGGCCGGAGCAGGGGTTGGGATGAGCCCACCGGCCCGATGCCAGAGGGTGGGGAGGCTCGGCCCGGCAGATGGTCAGAGGGGGCCAGGCCCGGCACGTGGGGAGCCCGGCTAGGCCCTGGCTTGGCACGAGCTCTCCCTCTCTGTTACCTGTTCAAAGGCCAGAAATAAAAGAGGAAGTTCCAGGCATCCAATCTCCCTAAATATTGGACCTTGCAGAGGGCGTGTCTCAACATGATTCACCCTTTCCACAGCCAAAGGACCTAGAAGGTGAAATTCACTACAGAACCTGTCAACCCATGACAATAAAAAATGCATATAAAACACTAGGAATTTTATCAATCCAGTTAGGTTTGTGTAAATAGTCTGTGACAGATTCTGAGGAATGACTGATCTTAACATTTTAAAGCCCTTGCGTTCTTTTTACTTTTAACTTTGCAGTTTCTTTTCCCGACCATTAACTCTTAGGATACCTGAGAAAGAATAATGTGGAAATAATTCAGTTATAAATAGAAATCTTTCTGATTGCTCTGGATAGGAGCTGAAATCACTAATCCTGCCATCAGAATTGTCATTATGCTGCCACAGCTTCTGGGTCTGAACTCATTTGAAAATTAAACTGCCGTGATGGTCTGTATTTACGGTGAAGCTAAGATTTCTGACTGAGTGCTTTTTCAAAGCAGATAAGAAAATCACATCTGTATAATCACTGATTTATCAGTTCCTAGAAGCTATTAGAACACACCTGAATGTTTCCTTACAGGATTTGGACATAAAGTAGAATTCACCATTTAAAAACATCTTTATTTGTGGGAAGTTTGTTAAAATGTCAGCAGCTGGAGAGTTTCAGAGGTACAGGAACATTATGCATTTTAGGGGACAATATTTTCTCCAAGGAAGAAAAACTTCTGCGCAGATACAAATTTCTCAGACAGTCTTGCAGGCTGGTCCTAATGATATGCTTTTATGGAAAAATGATTTTCACTGTCAGAAACAAAGCCTTTGCACGAAAGAGAACTCTTATCTCTCCCCTCTCTAGAACACGTGTGGGTAGAAAAATGCAATTAATTCACTTAGGGACTTCAGAAAGTATCACCTACTGGACCTACAAACTAGCTAAATTGCTTTCATTTGAATACAATTTGGAATTGGCTCAACTAATCACTGTTTCCTAATTACATTTTGGAGGAAAACGGGAACCTGAATGAAGAGACCGCTTCTCATTAAAATAGCAGAGTGCTTGATGTCTGCTATTGTACCTGATAATTGTGGCAACAAGTGGCATACATTTTTGCAAGTAGCAGTAATTAAATCTGCTGCAGTATTTATAAATAATGCTCTCACATTTTATTACATCTAAGTGATAGGGTGTTGTACAAGAGACTGTAAACAAAAATCACCCCCAGCCTCTGTTCTCTTACAAAGAAGTCCATAAACATTGTCAAGGGACAAAACGTAACTTCTGTGCTTTTTCTATAGCATATATTCTGGCAGGGTAGTGTAAAAGGAATTTGGCAACAGAGGAGCACCAGAAAATTTTTCCTATGTAACATCCTACTGACATCCCTCAAGGAGAGTACCCAACAGGGACCTACAGGACCCCAGTACATAAAGGGAGCCTACAGGAACACTGGAGAGGGACTTTTTGCAGGAGCATATACTAATGGGACAAGGGGGTGGGAAAGCCTTAAGCTAGAAGAGGGTAGATTTAGGTTAGATACTAGGAAAAAATCTTTTACTATCAAGGAAGTGAGGCACTGGCACAGGTTGCCCAGAGAAGTGGCAGCTGTCCCTTTCTTGGAAGTGTTCAAAGCCAAGATGGATGGGGCTTGGGGAACCTGGCCTAGCCAAAGCTGTCGCTTTCCATGGCCAGGGGTTGGAACTAGATGAGATTTAAGGTACTTTCCAATCCAGACAATTCCACTATTCTCTGGTTCAATGATAGGGGTGAGGCACGTACAAGTTCAACAACTTGCCTGGAGAGAAAAGCTGCTGATCTGCACTAATCTCAGCAGTCAAGTTTTCCCATCAAGTCAAAGAGTGACAAGGATGAAGATGTAGCAGAAGTGGGCAAAAGTATTTTGACAGAATGATTTGAATGGGAAAAATGCCGATTTGTCAAAGAGAAACATTCCTCGGGAGCTCGTAGATTCCAAGAGGAGCAGGGCTAACAACAAACCTGCCTATGTTCCTGCCAGCTCACCCACCAATCTGCCTTCCAAGAAACTTTCTGTCTTAGTTAAAATCTCTCCAGATACCAGTGCAGAAGATCAGCAATCAGATTTTAGGTGAGCAGAAGGCGAGACCCTCCAGGATCCCAGAGGGGAAAAGCATTCACCTCAGCAAAGCTGCCATGAATGTATTTCAGGATACAAAAGCTTTTTCTTGGGGCCACCAAGACATACTATTGAAATTCCTTTCTATGTATATTTGCCAAGCAATTTCATTCCTTTTTAAAAATGATTTTTGCCTCAACTGTGACATTTTTTCACAAAAGTGACATTCTGTTTCTTAGCTAGCTTTTCCAGGAGGGCTGGGGGTGCTCTTGAGAGATCCAGAAATTTTTCAGTGTGTCACTTTGAAAATTTAACAAATCTTTTGCTAAAGCATCTTTCTCTCAGAGGGCAAAAATGTTTCACTCGGAGCCATCGAGACCTTTGTAGGATCACTAGACCAGGAAGATAAGGACTGTGCTATGGTTAAGGCAGGGTCTTGGCATTCAGGGCTCCATAATTCAGCACAGCATTGTCAAATTAGTATTTTGCAGAGCCTCACACAAACACCTGGTCTCTTCATACCTTTTTTTTCAGTCATGAAACAAAGGATGCAAAAGAATAATATGTTTAAGTTTTTTATGACAGTGGTCTTTTACTGTGCATCACAAATGATGTTTAGGACTTGGCATATTACTAATACCACAAAAATATGGATATATTATTATAAAAACACTTCAAAAGCTTTAACGGGCGAAAAAAAATCTTTTGTCTCTTCCTGTACAGAAATTACAGATGCGGGTTATCACATCACGATTTTCAAATCCTGGAAACAGCATGAACATTTTCTTTGCAAGTGCCTTTTTACCCTTACTTTTCTGTAGAAAGAAAAAATTCTCTCTTTTTTTGCTGCTCCTGATTTCCTCTGGTTTTTAGTCTGATATGAATTGGTACAGCCAGAATATAGCTCTCAATATCCAGCACAGTGCTGCTGATTAGTTTTCTGAAAGAGGACAGAGTGAAGAAGAACAGCAGGTTATATTGATTTACTTCTAATGATCTGTTTCTGAACTGGAGCTGGGCAGAGTGTTCTCCCGAAGGCACATACAGCTGTGCTCATGGCTCAGCTCTGCATCACCATCAGGATTAAAAGCCGGTAATGGATTCTGTCATGTTGCTGTATCTTTCTGCATTTTTTTTTCAAACCCCATATGGGGTTAGCTGCTGAGGACATATATATGACTTTTCCTTGCCATCTGTTGAACAGTCTGGAGAAGAGCACCCATACTCTGTTATAGAAGCAGTACATCAAAATAGCATTGCACAACCATGGGGTGTTTAGAGGGAAATTGTCACATGTACTATATGCCTGTACTTTGTTAGAGAGGGTGTCTTTCCATGATATTGGTTAAGCCTGGGATTTTTGAAGCCATGAATACAACGTGTAAATGGGGGATATGAAAAAGCACACATTACCACTTTTTTGGGGACCCAGCCTGCCTCTAAAGGTCTGGAAAGATTTTTTTCTTGAAATAACTGGTGCCATAACAGGACTCTAACTTGCTCCAAATTTGATAAATGATGCTCAACAATATGTGCATCAGACAGAAATAACTGAGTCTTATGTACTGGCTTATTTCTCTTTCTCTATAGATTTGCTTTCAACAGATCTCTATAGATCAGCTTTCAGTTCTCCCCATCGTGGCAACTGGTAGAAGGAGTGGGCATTATACAACATTGTTTGAATAACCAAATGATTATCCAACTAGGTTTACATGGTACAAAGGCAGAAGGGTCCTCACTTTGCTCACTCTTCCAAAAATCTGGTATTAATCAGATCTTAGCCTAGATACTATAGGCATGATCAGGGTGTCATGGTCTTTTGAGTAATAAAACCCATGGTTGTATGGATCTTTTTTCAGACCAGGCATATGACCACACAAACATGGATGTCATCCAACTCAAAGTTGTCATCTAAATAATTTAAACATTTTTGCAGCATTTTAACAAGGAAAAGTTTTTGTGACCCACTTGACCGTATAATTAATAATGCTTCCTGGCTTGACTTGCCTATGGGGCAAATATATTTTAGGGTTTTCTCCAAAATGAAATGGTTTAAGGGAAAATTGTTTATTGCATATTGTCTGGCAGTTGTCACATTAAAGCTAACTAGGTTTCTTTCATATTATTTTTCATGTGATGCCTGAAGAAGATATTCCATGGTGGTGTATAAAAGATGTATACTTTCAGTCAATGAGGTGTTGTCCCCCAGGAACATTTATACATATTATTTTCATTATTGTTTATTGATAAGTTGGCACTGCTGCAGTACAGAAAGAGTCTAAGTGCTCTTCTAGGAGTAAATGACAATGCGCACACACACATACACACACACACACACACACAAACACACACACAAAGATTTTTTGTTTCTGCTGATGTAGAGCTAAAAATGCAGAAGAATGTCACCTGCTTTTGGGTTATCAACTTGCAAAGCTTGTTTATTCCCTCTATGCTGACATACCCTCTTCTTTTCCTTGGATTCTTTTATTAATAAATAACAAGTACTATCAATCTTAATCACATATTCTATGCTTCAGTCTTCTTGTTTCTATTAGAACTTAAAGTAGACATACCGTAAAAATTCATATGTTGTTTTATAAGGAATTGTCCCACATAGTATTACATTTATAACTAGTGATATTCTGTTAACAGTATAAAGTATGAAGGCTAATCATGATACTACACATCTTGAACTTAGGTATACCTTAACTAACCAACACAGTGACTTCTGCCTGTGGGCTCTTGGGGTTATGAGATTTCTTCTGCAATATCTTGTTATAATCCTATAATTCTTTTCTTGTAGTATCCATAAGGTTATGGTCTCATTTCCAAGGCAATTCACAAGGCATCCAGAGCAGCATTCTTTATTGGTAGATAGACCCTGAGAATGGCTTCTGCCCATGGCTTCCCCAAGGCACTTTTTCTAAAGAGAAAGTGAGTTTTGCTTGTGTGAATCTGTATGCCATTGCAAGTGTGCATTGTCTCCATGTTCTCATGGTATTCAATGCTTGGTTTTACAGTCTCTTTACTCAGTAAGTCAATAGAAGAAAATACAAGTTATCCATGAGAAAGATCCTATGAGGGATCTTTGGGCTGGGCTGCATGAGATTGCAAAAGTCATTATTCAAAGTTACCTACAACAGCTCATCATCAAAGATATGCTAAAAGTGTCCAGTCATTTTCCACTAATATTAATGTGTACTCCTGTATTTCTGTTTGCTGAATTTGTAAGGTAATTGTAGGAGCATTGAAAACTTGCAGTAAGTTACGAAGTTGAAGCTTTTCTTCTGTTCTGTTTTTTTGGCACTACACCAATTCTTGTCACTTCATTCCTTGAGCAACAGTATATTAAGCGATGTGACAGATGTTAGTCACGTGTAGACTCTTTCTTTTTAGTTGCTCATTTTATGTCACTTCCAATCCTCAGGTGGTGTAAATTAGAGCAGCACCACAAATTGATGATGGCTTATGCCGGGGGGAAAAAATCTTACTCTTAAACCTGAGTGATAAAAACTCTTCTGAAACAAATTTGAAAAGTCTCCTCCCTTGGTTTTTTATTTTATTTTAGAACAAAAGACTTGAAATAACTGTTTGCAGCACTCCTTCAAATGCTAAGTAGCTCTTTTACATTTCTTCCTAAGCTTGTACGCACACACACATTTTAGAACTAAAATGAAAAGATGAAAAAGAAAGGGTGAGTAGTCTTGAGCGATTCAATAAACTGTGAAAGGCTATGAATAATGGAAAAGTAGAATGAAATGATTAGAGACCTAAAAGCTACGAATACTATTGAATTTGACACCCACCTTTTAATGTCAGAACTAAATGGACCCATTTATATTATGCGATTACCTTTGATTTTTCTCATGCTTGGTATTTTCACGAATTGCAAATTTAAAAGTACATACAGATATGTTGAGCCATTATCTTTTCCCACTGATTTTCACCCACATTTAATGTGGGTCTAACCCCATTGTTCTTGATAGTCTGTTGACTTCATTGGTTTCCTGCTGATTTGAACTGGTGTTAGTAAAGTGGGAATCACATCCTGCCATGCAGCGTTGTCTCTCTTGAAGAAATTTTGGATGCAAACCTCTTGCCATTGTAGCAATGCCATTCAGTCATCTCAGATGGCATTCTGCTGAGCAGTTCTCCCTCCTGACAGCAGCTGAAAAATCAGAGCACTGTGAAATCAGAGAGGATGAAATTGGGACTGGCGACAATCTAATTTTCTTTCCTTAAAGCCAAGTTGTTTCCAACAGAAGCATCCGCTGGTGAACATTCTCATAATCAGTGAGATTGACACAGATAGTTGTCCCAGAAACAAACTAATTAACCTTTTGGGTGTCACTTCAGATAATTTATACATATCTTATCCCTAACCTCACTCTGTTCTTGGGGGTGTTTTCACCGTTTTTTTCTGATCCATGAAGGCTGCTATACATACACATTCACGGTGAGAAACCTGGGCTTGGGCAATTGTCATTTCAAACTGTTGTTCTCCAAGGCCAAGTCCTTAATTATTAATATGCAGTGAAAAGGTAGTAATTCCTAAATATATAAAAATTACATTCTTGACTTATGTGACACCAGTTTAGGCAGATGCATCAGTACATTTGAAGCACCTTACCTGGCATGTCTCAGCAGTGAGGATGGCCATGGCCTGTGCCATCTGTCAAACATACAATCAGAGAGTCATAGAACGGTTTGGGTTGGAAGGGATCTTAAAGATCATCCAGTTCCAACCCCTTTGCCATGGGTAGGGACATCTTGCACTAGACCAGGTTGCTCAAAACCCCATCCAACCTGGCCTTGAACACTTGCAGAGATCATAATTCACAGAATGTCATCTCATTCCATCCCATGCTGGGATGGAACTGAAGGCTTTGATGCATCTGTGGCACTAACAGTGGTTCAATGCACTCTGTGAAACAGACACAGAGAAGCCCTGGCATGAACGGAGTTAAAGACCCACAGCTGGTCAAAGCACAGATGATATAAATGACAGATTCCCTTCTCCTGGTGACATGTAGAGGTTTGTATGAGAGGCCCGGGACTGCAGTGAGGGAATGGAAGTATCACGTAAAAAATGCATAAACTCTAGGGTCTTGCACTAGTTCTGATAAATAATTTCTTTGCAGCTTGCAGCTCTATTAACATAATTTAAACTGTGGGTTTTATGCAGTAACTCTACTCAGATTGTCTCAGAGGGACTGCTAATGTGCTGTTTCCCCTTTCAAAGCTATTTAGTCTGGAAATGCCCAGAGGGCTGTAAGGAGACTTGAATTGGGGTCTGACAGTAAGTAGTGTTGCTTGCCTATGGCTTCAGTTCTGGGAACGCATCAACGCAGCGTTATTGCTTTGTTGAGACTTAGGCTTTGTAGAGACTCAGGCTTTGTATTCCACCATTGTAGCACAGAAAAACAACAATAAAAGATTTCACCATGGGAGGTGAAAATTAATTCCAGTCTAGTTTGTCTCTTCCTGTCTAGTTTATCTCTTCCCTGTAGCAAGACAACCACTTATTCATATGACTAAAAAGGGCAATTATATTCTTTTCTAATCTATTCAGTTTATACTGTTTGTTTATTATTTTAATTGGCAGCAAATGTTAGGCATTTATGTGTACACTGGGGCAAAAAAAAGTAAAAAGCTCTTTCAATAAACTGCTCACTGTAACTCTATCTCCATAAGGGAAAACTGCTTGTAATGCCAAAAGTACCATGGACTATATACAGATGGATTGGAAAATGTATTGGTTTGATGGTGCTAAGCATTCTACATTCTACAGCACGCTCTTTTCTGTAGGATTTTGTTATTCACAGAACTTTGTAGACCTCAGTGCACAAAACTTAAATAATACCTACTTGGGACAGAACAGCCAGTTCTGCCTAAAGGAAATTACTTTTATTTTGTTGTTTTTCTGTAACAAATGATATTTCAGACCAAAAGAAACAAAAAATTTAGAATGCTTTTCTTTTTCCCATAAAAACTCTGACTTTTCCACTGAATAGAATGAGAAGTCATTGAAATGAGAGCCTACACATCTTCCTTTCTTACTAGCTTTACTAGTCAGAATGCTAGAGTTCAAATTGGAAAGATATGTAGAAGATATAGGAGCTTTTGCATTTGCAGCATAAATGAATACATACAAAATATTGGCCAAAGTAGGCAAGTAGTGATTTTAATCATCTTCTGCAGATAACTGAGGAAGATAAATTTAAATCAAGGCTAGGAGAACTTCCATAAGCTCTTACAAATAAACAAAAAGCTAACTTACCATAACATAAGAAAAATGTCAGTGTTGTCCGCTTTGGACTGCCTTTAGAGCCAAGGCCCTATTTGGAAGGTGATTGTTAGCTTAGAGGTTAGAGGCTCACATCTGTGATTGTGAAAGTCCTCAGATACACAGCTGGACCAGTGCCATACAGGAGCAGTCTTTCAGTAAAACTACTCGAGATCCAGGGTAGCTTCCAGCAGTTTGAATCTGGATTGAATAAATAAAATACTAGAACTTTGCATTCTATCATCAACAGCGCAATTTAGCTGCCCTATTTCAAAAGCACTCAAAAAGGAAATTGCTCGGGGCAATCCCATTGGGTAGAATTATAGAACCACTAAATAATGGAATCCTAGAACCGTGGACTGGTTTGAGTTGGAAGGACCCTTAAAGATAATTGAGTTCTAACCTCCCTGTTATGGGCAGACACTTCCCACTAGACCAGGTTGCTCAAAGCCCCATCCAGCCTGGCCTTGAACACTTCCAGGTATGGGACATTCACAACTTCTCTGGGCAACCCGTGCCAGCGCCTCATACCTGTCATAGTAAAGAATTTCTTTTTAATATCTAATCTAAGCCTATTCTCTTTCACTTAGAGTCATTAGCTCTTGTCCCATCACTCCATGCCTTTGCAAAAGTTCCTCTCCAGCTCTCCTGTAGCCCCTTTAGGTACTGGAAGGTGCTATAAGGTCTCTCTGAAGCCTTCTCTTCTCCAGGCAGAACAGCCTTGACTGTCTCAGTCTGTCTCCTTGGCAGAGGTGGTCCAGCCCTCTGAGCATCCTCATGGCCTCCTCTGAACTCACTCTAGCAGGTCCATGTATTTGTTAAATTGGGGGCCCCAGACCTGAAAAGAGTACTCCAGGTGGAGTCTTGTGAGACAAGAGTACAGGGGTAGAATCACATCCCCTGCTGGCCACGCTGCTTTTGATGCAGTCCAGGGTTTAGGGACTGCAAATGCACGTTGACGGGTTAGGTTTGGATTCTCATCAGCCACGATCCCAAAGTCCTTCTCCTCAGGGCTGCACTCAATCTGTTCTCCACCCAGCCTGTGTTTGTGCTTGGACAAGGAATAACTGATTTGGCAGACGAAATGTTCCAAACTGTTGGGTCCTGGACCTTTGCTGTGTCTGTGCACCAGTGAACTCCAAGTTTAGTACTCTCTTCATTCAAACAAAAGAAGAAAAACTAAAAGTAGCATTTTTTTTTGGATATAGAAATCCAGACATTTATAGAAATATAAATTTATAAGAGAAACTTACAGTATAAATATACGTGTTAAATATGTATGTATAAATAGATGTAAAATATGTGTGTGTGTGTATGTGCATGTATAAATATGTGTATATTTTTGTGGCTGTAGACATACTGTACTGTGAAATTTCATTGAAATGTTAATCTTGGTGATTCTAAAATATTTTTAATTTTCTGTTGATTTTATTATAATAGTACAAGTTGTGCTGGAAGATATCTCTGTCCATGGCAAGACAGATTTGACTAGACATTCTTTAAAGGTCCCTTAAAATTCAAAACCATTCAGTGATTCTATATTTTTATTAGTGCAAACTCAAGGGAAATGAAAAAAACTGGATAGAAGTAGGCATCTCTATTTTTGCACTTAAAAATGGTTCCTTCAGTTATAAAATGTCTATTTTTGTCAGAGGTTTTTTGATGTTTGTTTGGGTTTTTTTTCCCTAAATTGAAGACATTTCTTAGGTCAAAAAGCAACTGCGTTCATACAAAAATAAATTGGTCTTTGTGAGATTCTTTATTTTTAAATTTGGTGTGTGGTAAAATATGTATATCAGTTTACCATATGTTTACACCAACTGAAATAATTTTATCCTCACTTTCTCCAAATTGTCAGGAAGCTGAAAAATCCTGTACTCACACAGTAATCTGTACAAGAGCAGCCTGGCTATTTGTCTTGAGCTACCAACTGGAAAAGAAGAACTAATAGCATCTATATAGCAGTTAATGTGCGCTTCTGTTTAATTGGTATCAGCAGCGCCGTTAGAAAATTAAGTAAGTAGCCATTTAAGTAAGCAGAAATCTTCATTGCTGTTGGGCTAATATTGTTGTTGCTGTTATGCAGGACTCAGAAGCTGGGAATAACTCTAGTACCACAACCCAACATATATCAGCTCTCGAAAGCAATATTGTTCAACACCATCTTGCTTTCTGGCTTTCATTTTAGATCTCCTGGAGCTTGGATACAAATAGATCTTTTATATTCACACATTTATTTTTAAATGGTTTCCTAATGAAGACTCTGTTCGCTTCCATTGGAGTGTGTGTGTGTTTCATTATTATAAACCAGAATGTGTGGAAGATTAGTTGCTCCTACTTGAAATGTAAATTGCCTAGTGTACCAAAAACATCGCTTATCCTCAGTAAATATTTTATTTGAATTGTATACTCTTGTACATCTGTATTAACAGACTTTCCCCGATTATAACAGTTTGTTTTATTCTTTTTTCTTAGTTTCCCTTTTCAAACCCGGGGGCAAAACATGTTAACTCACAGTGAAATTTGTAAAATAATAAAAATTGTGACATTTAGCATTAGGGGAACTGTTACAACAGACAAGCTGGACACACCAATAAACTATTACACAGGCAGATCACTTCAAGGTTAGGCATGTAAGACAGATGCAGACGAATGATAAAAAAAAAATTGTTTAACAATGCATTGACAAGATATTAAATTATTTTAATCTACTATTTTCAGTATCAAAATTCAAACTAGTTTCAGTAGTGCGAACTGAGCTCTAAAATTGTCAAGCTTCAGGCCTTACCAAAGCAGTTACCAGTTTTAAAAATCATATTAAAAGAACCAAAACCAAACAAACTACTCCTTTGTTGTCTGTCTATGCTCTGTCACAGTCTTCTTATTGTAAATAATAAGCAAAATACAGCTGGACAAGCTCTGAACCATAACATTATGACTGAACTGGAATAACCATTCGTATTTCCTCTAGTCTCATTGTCCATATCTTTCCTTAAAAAAAAAAAAAAAAAAAAAAAAAAATTTTTAATTGATA